>OY735203.1:60032535-60080035 GCA_963457665.1 Thysanoteuthis rhombus | reverse complement strand
ATAATTTGGAGACAGCATAATTCATCAGACGAAATCGTGGGAAGCATCAACAAATATGTTGCTTCTAATCCAAATGAACCATCAAATAAGAAAAATACCTTGTATGAGGAGCAAAGGCAAATTGAAGGCTGAATAAAATTGAAAAGATATCATGGAAATAGAATAAAACAGCGTATAACAACTGACTGGAAAGCATTTACTAAAAAAAAAAAAAAGACATAATGAAAAGCACTGCACCAATATGCTTGAAATATGATCTATGCAATGAGTTTTTATAAGTACCCAACGGTGTATGGGTGTGAAACATGGAAATTGACAAAATTGCTCGAAAACCAAATCAGGGCCCAAAAAAGATATATGGGATAAGCAATGCTTGAGATTACTGTAAGATAAATATCCCTCTTAGACTAATCTCTAGAATAGCAACGCATGGATTGACACGAATCCATATGTATTGGTGCGAATACTCACATAGTAGCATATTATATTGTCTAGGCTTACTCTTAAATCATGTTGAAAGCACTAGTTCTTGTCAAATCTCCGAAGTTGGGTGATGTCAAATCTGATTAACACTTAGACGGCGGCTGCTTAAAACAACGATTATTTGTGTTACCATGTGTTTGTGAGTGTTTTAACACACAAACTGGGTCGATTTATTATTGATGTCACGATGCACTAAATTTCAGCCTAATTTGCATTGAGAGAATAGCTTTCTTGGGGCAATGGCTTTTTAATCACTTCAAACTACTTTTCATGGTACCTAATACTTATAATAATGTCCCCTACATTTTTTAAAACTGTCTTTAAAATAACCCTTGATATTTTAATCAGTTAGTCCATGATGTGTCAAATCGATTCATTTGGCGAATTCAGTCGACTTATAGACGGTAGTTCACTTTGAATTCCTTTTCTATTCTTCTCTTTTAGTCATTCGTTTTGCATTGTCCCTTTTTACATGATTTCTCTCTCGTCTTTCACAGACTATTCTCTTTCATTTTCTATTCCTATTCCTCTAGGAATTTTCTACTTCTTTACAGTTTGTTTTCTCATTCTTCCCTGTACTTCTTGTGTGTTTGCCAGAGTTAATATAAATGGCGAATGATTGGACCTAGATGAATATATTCTGACCCTGCTTTCAATAAACTGATCCAACTCTGAAAAACGGATAAAGAGCTGAGGCAAACAAAACAAAAAAAACAAAGCAGTTGATTTGATTTGTCCATTACAGACATGGCAACGAAGCCTTGTAAAAATTAGAATATCCGAAGAGGAATTAGGCGGGAAAACTGGATTAACAACAAAAAAACATGGCCGAGCGCTGAGCGATCATTATAAACTTTGCACGGTTCTTGTCTGTGATTAATCGAAAGGCAACGAAAGTATGGCTTTTACTGTAATCAGAACTAATAAATGTTCTGAGATGTCGGATTGCTCTTTTTTTCAGAGTACTTTTTTAAAGCCGTTGAATAAACCAGGAGGCACAGATGTGAGGCTTTTAGAGTTTCTTGATGAACACAGGCCATACGGACGAGTTATTGAGTTAGTTTTAAATGAAATTTAAATTTCCTTTTTTTCTAATTAATCAACATATGATTTATTTCGAATCGACCTATGATTAAGTTTAATTTGCTTGAAATATGAGGTGTAATTTTTTTTTAGAAATGAAATACAGATTCATCACCGAAATCTAAAAGACGTGTGTCGGCTAAATAATAAGGTTTTCGAAAAAAACGTCCGTTCGCTTATACGGAACGTTCATAGCCGAAACGTCTGGGCAGGGTTTCAACACATATCAGCATCAGCAATCATATATCAACAGGAATTATCACATATCAACAAGCTGTTTTAGCTGCAAATACTAACATTAGCTCCATTATGATATGGATTAGAATGGATTAATGTGCATAGAAATAGTACATTTTCCTCAGAGGACGTGATAAATTGCTGTTGAATAAATCAAAAGATGCATATTTTTGAATGGCTGATGTAATCCCAGGCCTCAAACACACTACGCGTTGAGACACACGGGGAGGTAAGTGACATTGACTCGTCAGCAGAACGAACAGTTATGCAGTCCACCATACATTAAATGCAAATGCACACAGTTGATATTAGTTTTCTAAAAGTAAAAATCATGCTGATTCTGTCAAACCATACTTTAAATGTAATCGTACATAGTTGATACTATCAACTTGATAAACCGTTTTCTGAAGGATACGGGTCGGCATGTATGCTGAATATCTCACAATATTCCGGACAAAATACAACTTAATCGATAACAAACAGTTCTCTAAATAAGTAAGAGCTAAGATAATACTGATTATACTAACCTTATCTAATGGTATCTAAAATGTCATCCTTTTCTTGAGTTCAGGGACACTTTTTTATTTAAAATCAGGTGATGAAGTGCATGAGTAAATAACTAGGATGATGTCTCGATATTTTGTGTAAAAACAGAAGACCACGGAGGTGACACAGGAAAAAAATCCAATTATTCTTCCCAAGATCAATCAAGGCAATTCACAGTTAACAGATATTAAACAACATCGTGACGGAATCTGATCCCCTGGAACGAATTCCTTGCCTGGTATGGACGATGACTTGCGACAGGTTTCAAAATGAGTGTGAAAAATCACTAAAATTCAGGTGTCCGAAGCAAACTCATCTTAGAGCAGATTGACACGACAAATAAGATTGCATGAGTAATCACACTCTCAAACAAAACCCTTTATCAAATACAGTGATTTTATTTGTACAATTTCGAAGGCCTGATAGAGCAATGTTTATAGATATTTCAAGAGCGAGGAGTTGGTGTACCTGTCAAATATAATTCTTGGTATGCTGGCTTATAATACCGTTTGAGAACCACTAAATTAGAATAATAGACTCGTTCATCAAATGATTGTCCGGTCCTGTTGTTTTTTTTTTGTTTTTTTTTGTTTTTTTGTCAAAGTTAGGATAACCAGCAGTGCACTGTAAGTCACTGATTAATGACCATTAGTGTGAATATATTCAGGCCATAGACTGACTAAATTACGTTGCCTTCTCAGGTTCCACGAATATGTATCACTCGTTAGTATGGCAAATGGATCCCAAAAATGCCGGTGCAGATTGATCATTTGCAAGAATAGAATCCATACAGAGAATTTTACTTCAACGTACTCTCTTGATACATAACCGAACTTTTCCAGAAACTCTGAACAGATCCTTCAAAAACCTCGTTAAATAGCTGTTAGTTTTAGAAACAAATCACGTTTATCCCTGTTACTATTTTTATACACGAGCAATAAACTTATATTCACTTTAATTACGAAAGGGCAGTAGCGGAATACATACTCTCTAAAAGAGTGATTGCCGAAGTATTATTCAAATTCTTGGTACAAGGCAACTCCTAACCGTTTATCTATCGTTTCCAAAAAAATCTCGCATCCTGATCCGAGTAATCAGTAATCACCTTTCTATTAGGCGTGTAAAGCAAAAAAAAAAAAACAGTTTTTTAACAATGTATTAAGATCCTCACGTTTTGAGGAAAGGGACTGAAAACTTTTGCAAAGATGTAATATGTACATAGCACTTATTGTTTGCTCTCCCTATGTTTGGCATGAAATGAGAATGGAAGTAATATTTTTTCTCAGTATTGACCAATGAAGGTAATTTATATATGGTATTCTTTTGAAATTTCGAACGACAAAATATGTGAAGAGCGTCGTCATAACATTTGCTATTATTATCATATTTTCTCATACTTTTACTATTCTTACTGTTGTCGACGTAATGAAGGTAATAATGCTTATTATATTGTATCTATAAACATTCAAACATTCCCCTTTTCCGTCTCATCCATCTATCTAACTCCCTCTATACATATGTATATATATATATATATATATATATATATATATATATATATAGAGAGAGAGAGAGAGAGAGAGAGAGAGAGAGAGAGAAAGACAAAGAGAGAGAGAGGAAGACTATATACATATATATATATATATATATATATATATATATGGGGGAACACACACACACACATACACACACACACACATATATATGAATTTGTGTGTTCGACTGTCTATCTCCCTGTTCCTGTATCTTTATATCCCTCTATTCCTCAATCTGTTTGATAGTCACACACCTCTCCCTCTCTCTCTCTCTCTCTCTCTCTCTCTCTCTCTCTCTCTGTCGGATACATATGTATCTTTCTGTCTTCGTATAAGTATTCATATATATAAATATATGTATATATATGAAGAAACACACAGGCACGTATATAAATGTATGTGCGTCGGTTTGTAAACATGTATATATACATTTCTTCTCTTTGCCTGTCTATCTTTCTATCAGTCTCATTGTCTATCTACCAATTTTTGTTTCTATAATTATATCCGTCTCTTCCCTTTACCTTGATAGATTTCCTTTTAGCTGAAAATTAACGAAATCAGAAGTCCTATATCCTCTTATCGGAATGCACTGAATAGACCACCATGAAAACAGGACGTCCTACTCCGTTGCTCGTTGGCAATCTACCAAGAAATATCAAGCAAATCTGCATTTAAAATGTTCAAAATTGAAAACAGTTTGCTTCCTTCTTATCAAAAAAGAAAAGTTTCGGCCTCATTCTCGAACTGAAAATGGGATATTGTCCTCTGAAACACTTTCTAAGTCTCGTGATGATCATGATGATATTGTACTCACTATTCTTCCTTATGCATCTTTCTTTTCTCCTCTCTCACTTTTTTCTCTGTCTTTCAGTGTGTCTGTCTATCCATATCTCTCCCCTACCTCTCCCACTCCAACTATCTATCTAACTATAATATATATATATATATATATATATATATATATATATATATATATATATATATATATATATATATATTATATATATATACATGACTGTTTGTTTACCTTACTTTTTGTCTATTCATTCTTACAGTCCGTCTATTCACCAATACAAATCTGTCTGTCTCCCCTCTCCCTCTCTCTCTCTCTCTTTAACTATATATATATATATATATATATATATATATATATATATATATATATATATATATATATATATACAAAATATGATTGTTTGTCCTCTTTTCTTCCTGTCTGTCTGTTTATTTGTCCTTCGATCTACCCATAGATCGATTTTGAATTGATAGTTTTGTTTGCTTTTTGCCCATTTCGTTCTTTCTGTGTGCTTCCATTTATTTATCCCCGGAAACTGTTTCTGAGTCTCTTGAATAATTGTTGTCCCTGGAACGCCTTCTGATGTCAAATTACCAATGATTATCAATGTCTATTGGGCCTAATAAGAGAATCGAAAATCATAGGAATGCCATTAGGCGAATAACCAGAGGGACAGAAAGATAATTAGTTTTTCTGGAGGCAAAATTAATTGAATGCATCTTCAGCCGATATCATATCACATAGAGATGAACTTATTTACCTCTCCCAACGATATCGGATAAAATACATGTAGTTAACCATGTCCGTCTGTCCTTCTGTTTGTCACTCTGTACGTCCGTCTGTTTTGCCACACGGAATTTGTAAAGTTTCTTGATTAATTCAAGTGACATATTGTTGGAGGGTGGCCCATGGTTGACAGAAGCAGTGCCCAAAATTTTTCTGTGAATAATTTTCAAAAATTTCGTGGAGGGGTTGACCATTGATTAGGGAGCTCCCTGTGATCACAGGCTAATTTTAGCTGAATATTGTATTTCATCATCAAAAACGATCCTGCTTTAGATCCGATGGATTTCCTGAGGAATTTTTCGATATCTTGTTATCATAGGAACTGCCGACCATTGTCGAAAACCCTTAACTGATGGACCGCTGAAGATTGAGGTGAAGCAAGTGTAACCGCTAACTGCTAACTTGTATTTATCTTTGGTTCGTTTTTTTCTGCTCTAAAATTCTCAGAAACAGACCTAAGTGCCTATGTTTTGATGTATTGTAGCGTAGATGTAGAGCTTTGAAGAAATTATTCGGATACTCAGATTGTAATTGGCTGGTCATGTCACTAGAAAGGCAAACAACTGATGGACAACACGGATATCCAGAGATCAAATGAAGAACTGAAGCTGGCGGAATATAAGATGGCAAGACGTACTAGACAGGTTCAGGTCAACGATTGAGAGGTAAGGCGAATCCCTTGGAAAGTCCTTGTCCAACAACGGTTGATAGAAGACCAATAATGATTTTGATGATGAATGTAAACAAATGTAAACAAATGAAATTGTTATTTGTTTATTTCACGATCCATACACACATTGGCCAACGAAGCATACTACTCATTTTTATAAGAAAACTCTGCGTATGAACTATTATACATTGTAATTTCAGCCCTTAAGTTCTCTTGAGGGATTTAGGGGAAAACAGGATCCAAAAGTAAATGTATTTAATAAAAGTCAGCAGATACCCTCCACCTGTCTCACTGACGCATGGAGCAAATCAAGTGGTAATTTGAAGAAGGGGTCGGAATACAATCCCTGTGTTTTATTTATATTGTATATATTCAGCTGATGTGAAACTTTCCAGGGTTCTTATTGATATGAAATTCATAGCATCATTATTGAGTCATCAGTATATTTCACTGTTTTGATTCATTTTCAATCCTGAAAGTAAGTGTATACACGCAATGCATCCTTCCCCCGATTACCACCAATGAAGCTGGAACATAGAACCAAACGATTGACTTTCAAACTCAGAACCCAGCAACGTACTCAGCAGCGAATCGACCACAACATGACACGTCAGGATTACCAGACAGCTCAGGAGAGTCATCTCCAACTGGCATTCATAATACAGTAATAAGTTTAGAAGTCAGGAATATCATTTAGAGTTGAGGGTATCATAGGGACCTCTTGAAAACTTGAATGGCAATGGACTGGTCATGTTTTGAGGATGTCAGAAAACCAGTAAGATTACGACTCACAAGGTGGAATCCCAGAGATCATTACTGAGACTCTGACCGGTAGGATACGAAATAACATAACAAACTAAACAAGTGCAGAGAGTCTTGTTTCCACGACGCCCACGATGAAAAAGTCAGGAAAATTTTGGAGAAAGCCTTTGTCCAACGACGAACACAAGAAAAGATTCCACTACCGAGGGATGATGACGATAGTTTTTCGAGGAATTATTCTGATGAGTGAACTTGCTGAACTGTCGACCAGGAAGCAAAACAGGTGACATCACGAACAGGATAAGACGACAGCTGAAAGGATGATTTCACGGGTCGTTATTTCTGCAGTGAATTCAGATCTCACTAAGTGATCCTTGATTGTGATCTTATACTGTATTCAGCTAAGACTACCAAATACTAGACACACTGTACCCTATTGGGTAAATCTTCTTGAGAAAATATGTTAATTCTGAAATGACCAGAATAAACCCAAATTTTCACACATCTACGAATGAAAAATGGAAACTACTCCATCACTAGCTTTTAATAATTACGCTCTGTTACAAATTGGTCATTATGATAGGGATAGGGCTGAACGCAAACAAACATACCTCACTATAATTATAATTTTCTTATGTTCTTTTTAAGTTAATGAATTTCATCATCAGCAGTAGCAGCAGCAGTCTTTTAACGTCCGACGTTAGACATAGACCTTCCCCAGGATCTGCCATATTTCTCTATCATGGGTGTCGTAGGGCCAGTATTTTCCAAATTTGTCTAGTTTATCTCTCGATCTTGTATTCTGATGGCCTTAGTTTTGCATGTGATCTCTTAGGATCTATGTTGTGAGTTGTGGTGTCTGCCATTTTTGCAACATGACCTGCCCATTCCCATTTAAGTTTCCTCGTCGATTCCTTGATGTCCCAGACTCCTGGTCTCTTCCTGATGTACTGTGCTCTCTTCAAGGATACTTTAACTCAATATTTCTGTCTACAATGCGTCATTTCAGTTAATTCGACATCCCAAACAAATAAACAAAATCAGACTTTAAATATTTATACAGATTCATAAATATATCATTTTGAAAACATTTGTTCGTGCTTGAGTATTTTAAAGAAAATTTCGGAGCACTAAGGTTTATAAAATGGCTTTGTCTGGCCGTATTGATTTATTTATCGATTTACTGATCAGGTCATCGATCCGTCCAATATATTTGTCCCTGTCTTTTTACGACTCCCTTGTTGTTGCTGGAGAGTTGTTTACCAAAGACATACATATTCATAAAAGTTTCTGATTTGCTCTCTGATAATTGTATCGATCACTATTTCTGTAGGCACGTTTATGGGCATAAATACACGAGATTTTGTGGCTGGTATCGTGGTTGAGCCAAACGCGTATTTCCTACCGGTTTCAAGCATATTATTCGGACCTTAGTTAAAACTATGTTTGTGAATATTCATATTAGAGCCCCTTTTTGACGAAAGTGATTCAATTCTGCTAGTGAAAATTTCTTTCAAATTTAATAATAATGGAATGAGAAGCCAAGTTTGGTATAATAGACTTATACAAGAGTTGTCAGCATTTTCTAATGCAGTTAAGCTCTGTGCAGTACTAGTTTGTTAAACTGATAGATACGTACATGCATGAATAGATTAATAACAACAGATTGAGATAGATAGATAGATAGATAGATAGATAGATAGATGGATAGATTAATCAATTAATTGATTATTTGATAAATTTAACCCGCCCATGGCCTTTTATCAGGTGGAACATATCAAACTCTCTCAGAGTTACCCATTCAAAATCTCTCACTCAGCTCTCTGGTATCAGGTTTCCACATTGAAAACCCTCCAATCTCTGCCTTAATTTGAGCTACGTTTTGTTTGGATAAAGTGGAAAAATCATAACTACCAAAGGTAGGGAAGGGTTCTATTACTTTCTTTATGAATGCGTATATCTGTTTGTTCGTGCATTTATGTTTTTGTGTGTTTATGTATTTATCTATTCATGAATACCAGCGCCCCTGACGATACAGACCTGGAAATGTTATTCCATTGCTTCTTAGCCCCTTTCTAGAAATGGGTTCTGAGGGAGAAAAGAAGCTTTTCGACCATTTGGAGCCTTTTTTGACAGATCTATGAATAACATGTAAATTCACCGGATGATTCTGTATGATTTTCAAATCTCTATTTAGATATTTTCCCGTGCTAAGCTACAGTAATGTCACAATTAGAAAGTATTCTAACCATATTTTAACTTGGGCAGAATTCTTTTTACTTGACGTCAAATTGCAACTCAATGGATTTTCAATTATTGACAGTGATGGCGATTTCTCATGTCACTTAATACATTCTCATCTAATATGGTTGAACATAGGAGAATCGCTTTGATTTTTTCAAGACGAAAGAATTAGACAATCAAAAATAGTGGAGAAATGTAAACTACGAAATATTTTATAATTTGACAAACATAGAATCATGTTTTCAAAATTTAGGCACCGCATAAGAGGATATAAACAAATAGAATCAAGACGTTGAAGACGTATGTGCAAAAATTCAATAGAAGAAGTCTTTCTGGAAAGTTAATCGCCATTTGATATCAACAAAAAGAGTGTACCTACACAAACAGCGTTTGAGTTGTCTCCAAAGTACTCCGTGTTGGACTCTTTTCTGAGCAGTCTTCAAAGTTTTCTTTTGGGATCACCATCAGCTACCTTGCTGCTCCTTCCTTAGTCTAGCTCACAGTGCGGATTTGTGTGAGGGGCAAGTTAAGAGTCACAAGGAGCAAAATCTCAACTGTGTTGGAAGGATGACAGAGCAAGATGGTGTGGTTATTTACCAAAAATAATTTGATCGTCATTGTGAATGAAATAGTCACGCAAGTTCACTCAGTAGCGTTTCACTGCCAATGGAGAAACTCTATGGTAGTGTCTGAATACACATGTGCACTAAGGTCCTCTCTGGAAGCCAAGTTAAATCAAGACGATGCAACAGGTTCTCAGGATATTCAACATGGCTGGATACTTCCCGGAGATACCTCGTAGAATCCTATCGGTATCTGACGAGCATTTTCCCTAAATCAATTCCGTTGAAAATCTAGCAAAGACCCTGCAGAGTATATATCAAATATGGGCCCAAAGTGGATTCCAGTAGAGCTCAAAGAAACTTAACGTGAAATGATATTCATCGAAGCGTAGAAGAAACTATTTCACCGGAAAAGGGAAGCTGAAAAAGAGGTGGGGATGTTCAAATGCTTGCGAAGATTAGAGATAATGTCAGCGGAAGAGAGTGTGAAGGAGGGGGGGAATCCGAATAGGGAAAAAATACCCATAGGGATATATCCCCCAATTGAAGAATTAAAGCAGTCGATGGTATAGAGAAGTTTTTTCCACACTTCCTATGACTACCAGGTCCACTTGTTTTGAAATCTAAAGAAAAGTTGAATTGCAGTTTCCTCCACAATGAAATGTAATAAAAATAAATATGTCAGCCTACGTAATAAAGGATAGAAATAAAGAATAGAGACTCAGTATTGGCAAAAATCTTCAAATGAATTTATGCTGCATAGTCTTAACAGAGATGGAATATTCAGCAGCAGCAGCAGCAGCAGCAGCAGCAGCAGCAGCAGCCTGATAAACTTTCCTCAAGATTCCCTCGATCTCTTTTTCATGGGCATCACGGAGCCACTACTCTCGTAATTTATCTACCTTGCCTCACCATATTACTTCCTGTCAACCACAGTTTCATACACGCTCCCTAGGTATCCACGTTATTAGTTGTGATGTTCATCGGTTGTCTAACATCCCTGCAACATGTCAAGCCCCGTGCCATTAGAGTTTTCAAACAGTTTATATGATGTCTCGACTTCTCTGATATACTCTACTGTCCTATGGTCTCTTCATGCGATGTTGAGCATGATTTTCTCAAGTGCACATTGCATGGTTCTCAGTTTAAGATTCAATTTTTTCGTTTGGATCCATGTGCCAGCTCCATAGGTGACTATGGGTAGGATACACTGGTTGTATACCTTTCTATTTAGGACTAGTGTGATTTCCTTGCTCTTTGAAGTGGGATTAATATTATGATATCACCAATCATTACATTGCTGAGAAAATTAAAAGATACGAAGCATTAGTATTTTTCTCCCCGCCCCCAGAATTACTTTTAGATATCAATTTGGGCCTAAAATACAGAACTAATAAAAGACAAACTTTACAGACAAATCTAACATGACTCTGCAAATGTCATGGGCTATATGATGAGGATGGACCCCTGATTACCAAAAATCCTCTCGGTAAAACAATTGTTATGGAAAACAGTTGGCTGCTACATTTCAAATGTTTAAAAATCTTTTTGATTTTCATCCATAACTCAATATAGAAATTGGCTTCCGCTTACAATGAAACATAACTATGGACATTACTAACATAGACCTTGATTGCATTGAAAATAGAAATATTGAATATAAAATGGTCAAAAGAACTTACATTTATATTTTTTCATTGAACTTATTATAGTACTATATAAGGAATTATGCTTGATTGATATTTTTTTTTGTAAATCAACATTTCTTAACCCTTTGTTCCCCACCCAGCAGTACAACTAAACACCCAAAACATACCCTTATCCTCATTTGAGAAATACTTGGTTAGATGGACTGGAAATCGTTGGATGGTCCCAATTTTCTGGTGTGCTCTCAGAAGATAATTTCTTGATGAGGTCAAAGGCATGAATGGTAATTGAATTAAATTCACATTCTAAAATATGAATCTTCCATTACACAAATAATAGAATTGCTCTGAAAACGTTATATACGAACCATTAGTTTTTTGTTTTTTCTTCTTGTTATCTCCTGAAATTGCTGTTATAACTCAGTGCGTGGCTAAAAGCATAAACGATTAAAGACCAAACTTTACTGGCAAATATAATATAACCCTGCAAATGTCAACGGCTATATCAAGAATAATTTGAAAATTACACTGTGGATAAACAAATATATCTAAAAAGCCAGTTACGAGTAAAATTGAAACAAATAACACTAGAGTAACTGACAGCAGCTTTCGTGATGCAACTCTGTTAGCACGTTCGGTCATTAACAAAAATATTGATGGTTCTAATCCTCGCGGGAGTGAAATGTTTTGTTTTTTTTATCTTTTTTCCATGAAGAGGTGTTTGAATTGACAGTTGTAGTGAATAGATTGAGCAACGCTGCGTCTTTAATGCAATCGACTGGAGTTCTCAAACAAAAAAGCAAGTTTACATTTGAAATTACTAAACAAATTCAATTGTACTTTTTGTCATATTGGAGATGATTTCATTCCAAGTACATTTTCGTGCTACAGCAAGTCACGGAATCTACTTTGAAAAACGTTAAAACAAAGACTTGGCGATTCTTTTCATCATTATATTCATTAGCAGCAGCAACAGGCAGATAACGTCCGATGTAGAACAAGATTCGCTAGACATCTCTATCGTGGGCGTTGCAGGGCCAGTACTTTCTGAACTTATCTAGTTCGTGAAGCCATATATTTTGCTGGCCCCGGTTTACCAATGCATCTCCGGGGATCCATGTTGTGAGTCGTGATTTCCAGCATCTGACAATCTCACATGACCAGCCTATTGCCATTTAATTTCTCTCGTGAATTCTGATATCTCAGACTTCTGCCTTCCCTCTGATATACTATGCTATCTCGTGGTCTCTCCATGTGATGTTTGATTTTTCTACGTATACGTTTTATTGTTTTTAGTGTAAGGGGCGGTCTTCTGGTTATCTTATATGTTTCAGCTCCATAGATGATCATCGGAAGGATACATTTCTTTCAAGCATTAGGGGAATTTTTCTTTTTTCTGAAAGATAACCTTGCCCTGTCTGAACTTTGCCAAAGGAGTGTGATTCTTCTCTTAATTACCTCATGTATAATATATCACCGGAAGATAAATATCGACAACTAATACAAATCATCCATCTAATCATATTTCGTGAAATTTACGGTATTTTTTCGGCATTTTAGATTGAGAAATATTTGATTATAATTCACTATATTTTTACATAAAGAGATTTCATTATAAGAGAAAATGTTTGTTGCTAACATGACTTCGGTATTAAGTTGTTATCCTTTGATCTACCATTGAATTTCATTAAAATAAGATAATAAGCAGACAGAGTATGCTTAATTCAAATAGTGGGCTATCTGTTTAACTATGATTTATTGATTACTTAAATTGAACAACTATTAAATCTTGAAGAAAACGAGATCAGTGAAAAGACTGTGGAAACATAGAACAAAAATATCTTATAACATACAAGGAAAATGTCAATGCAGTTGCGAAATCTTATTTCACAGATACGAAAATAAAAACGCCAGAAGCAAAAATTTCGGGATTTTTTTTTTTCACGTCTATCAATTATTTGAATATGAATATCAACATTGAACACAAGTTATCCATATTAATATATTTGGTATAATTTATTATCAGTTTCACAGTATTTTGCTTTAAAAAGATTTCAAATACGATTGGTTTTGTCCATCCCATTAATGTTTTATCGTCTATATTACGTTGAAATATAGTTTACCGTCATAAAAGTTTTTACAATTATGTGAATGCTGCGTGCAGGAATGTATTTTTTTTACTGATTTGTTCCTTCTTACGAATTGATACTGCATCATTTTAGAGGAAAGCATTCGTATTTATTCTCAAAGGTGAAAGTGGGTTAAGCAGATATCGGGGATATCGCAAGATTTTTTTTCGAGAAAGATATTTTCCTCGGGGAAATTTTTTTCGAGGAGGATATTTTCCTTAGGGGAATTTTTTTTCGGGACGGGTTTTTTTTTGCCGGGGAAGATATTCTCCTTGGAGGATTTTCTTCGCGAGAGAATATTCTCCTTAGGGGATTTTTCTGAGGAGGATATCTTCGCTGGAGGAACTTTTTTCGAGGGACATCTATTTTCTTCGATGCAACCATTTATTTTCAATCCACAAATATCGATGTACAGATCAGCAAACGTTTCTGACTGGCTTCCACCATGCAGAAAGAAGTTTATAAAATAAAAAAACAGTTTTGAATCAGGCGGCGTCGTCCTATTTTAAATTTTCACGAATATTACTAAAAAATATGAGTCAAAATTCACATGCCGTGCTTCTGCAGACAACAAGGAATGTCAAAACGTATTCTGATATATCCATATCATTTGGATTCTACATTTGAGACTGGACATTTGGCATGATTTATGCACGATCAATCTATAGGAGGCATCAGGTTGGCCCTTCATGAGATTTTGAAAAGGATTTGTTAAAAATAACACTTGAAGTTAAGAGGTAAGCAGATTTGACTAGAGAGCACTCAGAGGGTGCATCTCTTCTGGTCCTAAATACTAACTAGGATATTGATGGAAATTAAATGCATCACAGGAGAAGAAACTCCAAATGTTCATATACTGAGTTATCTTCCTCGAAGCGTAACGGTAGACTTTTAATCAACTGTCTGTTTTCCACCTCTTTTCCAACAAAATGATAAAAATATGAATCAACTGCAAAGATATTTCTTGAATCGTCCACAAATTTGATAAATCATTTCAAAGATCATGGCCCGCCTCTCAACACTAAGAAAAAGTATCGAAATTCACTGAGAAATGTTGGAGATAGTGTCTGAACAAACAGACAAACTGAAAACCAGACCCCAATGAAGGGATAGCCTTTCAAACTTCGTTTTGGGTGGTGAATCAGTTTTCATGAGGACATACCAAAGGCATCGGATAGATACATGATGTCACTGGCTGTATCCCGATTCCTTGTACTCGGTAAGTGACGTGAAACACAATTTTAACGAAATCATTCCTTAATTTCATAAACTATAATCAGGCTTCAATACATAAATAATCATATTGATTATTTTCGACGAATCAACTCACTTTCTATGATATAAAACGCATAATGTATTTTTAATTGGGATCGTCTAGTAGCCGTCATAGCATAACAACAGACAGTGAATACCATTTACATCAACTCGTTGGCTCACTCAAAATTATGATTTTTGTGAAAAAATGTACAGAGAAGTGGGCGGGGACATAATTGTAGAGATAGATGCAAATCATATCAGGAAATTATAGTAATTAAGCAGAATTTAATTCGATTATATCATTTGCTTTTCACATCATTTCGAAATCATTTTTTTAGCTAAGAGGACACCGGAAAATTGAAACCATCTCGACGATTTCAAGTTTGATAAAACAAGTCTTTCTCAAGTGACTATATGTGTACATCTAGGGGTGCTTAGTTCTTCTACAGAGTAGGGCATTGAGAATTAGAAATATGTCAATTTATAAGTAGAAAATATAAGTTATAAATGATTTAAAAAAATTATACGATAATGAGTTCATTGAAAAATTTGTGAATGTAATTTTTTGAACCACATTTTATATACAATATTTCTATTTTCAATGCAATCGTTGACTGAGTGAGTGATCACTCTGAGCAGGAATCTAATTTCTATATTAAATCAAGAAGAGTCATTCGAGATTTGCCTCTATTTTAGTGATGAATTTTGAACATTGAATTGTATCATTCCAACATTTTTTTAATTATGGAGTTGTCTTTTGATAAATCAGAAACTGATTGCAATGAGGTCAATCGTACATCTTAAGGATTTGTTTGTTTTTTTCTTCATCAAAATATTCACGCTATTCAGGGGACTATCTTCGTGATAAGCAGCCGTTCAACGCCCTCCCTCAGAATCGCCAGACCTCCCAGTCATGGGGTTGTTATTATGCCCTATCTTGAATATCGAACTTGCTCTGCCGAAAGCTTGTCCACCTGGCTTGATCCTTCGTGTGATTTCTTCTGATGATAATGACTCTATCGAGATGCTTGGTTGAAATTATTTGTAAGGGTGTACATTTGTTTCAGAACCTCTGTACTTTTCGCAAAAAAAAATTTTTAGCACATCAAGACCCAGAAAGCAAATTTAGACGTATTATTCATTAATTATTGATTAGCCCCTGCAATAATATGTGGTTAAAACCTATTATCTATTGTTTTATACTTTTATTCTACGCACACAATCCTATGGGGCTTTGAACTCAGATGTCGCTGGTTTTGTAAACAAAATAAGAGGCTGTAATGAGGAAATTGAAAAACATCACCGTAATGATGGAAGAGTCCATGAAGTAAAAAAAATGAAAGGCCTAGACGGTTCCATTACTATCATTGGTTGAGATAGATAGATAGATAGATAGATAGATAGATAGATAGATGGACAGAAAAAAGGAGGACGAAAGAGAAAACAATGGAAAACAGTGGATGAGAATAAAAATGAAAATTGAAAAATGAAAGAAAGGATGAAGACGAATTGAAGGATAACCAATGAAAGAGAAGAAAAAAAAGGGAATAACGAAGGGGGGAAAGATAGGAAGGAAGAACGGAAAAGTTAATTGAGAAAAAAGAAGAAAAGATAGATGCGATGAAAAAGAAAGAAAAAGAGAGCAAAGTTTGATGGAAGAAAGAAGAGAGGAATTTATTTTATCAGATGTGTAGTCGAAGTGGTGTTTGTAAGTTACCACGTCCAGCTTTTTTATTGCCTAGATATGACATTAAATAGGATTTTGTGCGATTAACTGCATATCGTAAGCTTTGCTCAGCTAGTATACAAAATATTTAGTGACAGATTTTTCAACTATATCATTTGATACGATTACCTTACATAGTGCATTGAAAGAAAGACTTTTGGCTCCGTTCTTCAACACGTATTCCATTGGTCAGCAGATGACCTGCTTATACGCAAATTCATCATTACGTTTATCTTGAGGTAAAACATGGAAAAGTACTGGAAACTGTCAGATTGTTGTTTGTTTCGGCACTGTAATCCGCCGAATATTTCGCTGTGAAAACTGCTAAAAATTATGATCGGGTAAGCGGAAAATATAAGCTTGTAATACGATTCTTGGCTTTATCTCCTCATCGGAATCTCATTAAGAAAGAATTACACGACACAATCACGAAAACCATTGTCATGAAACTTCGATATGAACAATCATTATTTACCAAAGAAGACATTGTTTAGCTTTTAGCTATCCTCAACATTGACTACGTATGCAAATAAAAAAACAAAAAAAAACTGAGGAACTTCACTTGGTCAGTTGAACTGCACATTTTTCTTTATTCATTCGTATATAACTCCTTAACCAATCATCTTTAATTCCATGGCTGACCGGACTGCTTGAAGAATCATGTTAAATCGACGATAAAAATCCGTTGTATTCAATAGAATTTACTTCAAAGAAATATATGTATAGATGTTTTTTACCTGAAAAATTAGTAAATATTCAATCAAGTAGATGTTTGGTTGAACGACCCTTGAACAACAAATACCAAACGTCCACCTCGTTTCCGTAAATTATCTCACTGTAGGAATTGATACAACTCCCTTGCTAATTGCATTGAAGTTTGGATTGTTGGCTTTCTTCTCAAAGAATATTTCATTAGGTAACAATTAACCTGTTAATTCCCGATATCAAATATATTTCTTTGGACAGTATGTTCTAATTTTCACAGCGCAAAATGAACGAAAAAAAATTTCCAAACTACTGTACATTGACTGATTTCCATTTGTCTTGGCCATAACCAGCTAATTATCATGCGTTGTAAATATAAAGAAGTAGTGTTCGATGCTGATTAAGGAAAGAAAAAAATTTTCAATCCGAGTTTATGCTCTATCCCCTCATCTGAATGCTACCACGAAAGAAAAATAACTTACCTAGAAACTATTGTCGTAAAACTACTTTATGAACATGCATAATTTGCAGAAAAAAAGGATATCTTTGCTTCTTCGTACCTTTCAACCATTGTCGACGATGACTACGGATGCACAAAAAGGAACAGAGGAATTCCACTGGGCCACTTACAAACACGAGTTCAACTGGACGTCTACTTGATTTACAAATACTATTTTTATTTTACTAATAATTTATTGATATCTATATTCGGTTATTAAATAATGTGTTAATATTTATTATACGTCATGGTTTCAGCTGATAATAGTCTTTAATACTAATTCTATTTTTCATCCATTAACTATTATTTGGGCACCAATTTTTACATCAAGCTGGCGAGGATGTTAAACTGAATAATTTCCTATCGAAACCACCTTTCCTAAGTTGTGCCAAAAGAAATTTCATTGTCCATTTCTATTTAAGGACACTAAAATATTTTACCTTTTTGTGCGTCCATAGTTGATTTTGACAATTGCTAAAAGTTGTGACAACAAAAAATGAAAGTTCTGGAGTCAAGTCTTACCAATTTGCCAAAAATTTAGATTGATTTCATAGAAATTTGATTCGGAGGAAATCAGTTGATTGTATTGATAAATGGCTGGATTTTGGTGAGATAATAATCGTGATTTATACTTGATGAAATTTATTTGAAGTAATTGAACAGGGATAACCGACATTCTTTTAAACAAACAATCTTATCAAACTTTATAGAACTATAATTATCCATAATTATAACACCAAATACCAATGTTTTAGAAGCATGCGTATGATCCAAATATCAATAATTGGATGAGAAAAATTGGAAAAGCCAAAAAGATCCAAACGTACACTTTAGAAGAAAAATAAAAGAAGTGTAAATTGAATGCTAATTAAAAAAAAAAACGAAAATGTTTCAAAAGAGAAAATATTTCAGTTCATTGCATTTCTTACCCCTGAATCAGGAAAAAATAGTCTGCCGTATAGAAAAATAATTTCAACTGATCTCTGGGAACCATCTTTATGTTTATATTTTACGTCTCCAAAGGCAAATTCTCATAATTCACTGGTTTTGCAAATGTAAGCAACTCCGATTTCTGTAGTTTAAATATTGTCAGTCAAAAGAGTGTTCAA
The DNA here is from genome assembly GCA_963457665.1 of Thysanoteuthis rhombus. Taxonomy (NCBI): domain Eukaryota; kingdom Metazoa; phylum Mollusca; class Cephalopoda; order Oegopsida; family Thysanoteuthidae; genus Thysanoteuthis; species Thysanoteuthis major. Next base: position 60,061,259 of record OY735203.1, on the reverse strand, counting down.
TTGATAAATTTGTACAACATTTTTTCTTATCATTATTAACACAAAGATTAGAACAATAAAATTGATAGATTACAATTTCTAGAATTCTCTTTTGACGTATGTAGCTTTTTGTTAAAAGTCTTTGGTGATAAAAGTTGTTTACATAGCTCACTCGATTCTAACTTTCAAAATGTAAAAAATTCCTGAAATAACATATTCACTGCAGCAGCCAGAAGCATCATTAAATGAATTCAGTGAGTAATGATTTCAAGTGCTTTTTTTTTTCTCTTCAAATGGTGGGTCCTTGTTTTTATGTTATCTTTACTCCCGTTGGGTTGTGTTACATTTGCATAAATATTCATTTATTTATTTCATTTCTGTGGTTCACGTTCGTATGGTCTTGCCCCAGATGTCGTTTTTATAAAAGAAGTATAGACCTCGATCAGGACCTGAGGTTTTCCCGCTTTCATAAAAAAAATGTAAGCGAAGGAAATCGCTGATTAAGCGGGGAAAAAATTGAATTAGAATAAATGAAAGAACTCCAACTTTCTGCAAAGGAAAAAAGAGAAAGGAAAGAAATAAGAGTTTGAATGATAGACAAAAGAAAAGAAAAGAAAAAGTCGAAATGCAAACGGTAGAAAGAAAAATGAAAGTACTTAAGCAATGCAAGATGCAAGAAAAAAAAATAAGATGCATTTCTCAAAAAGATGTCTAGGACACAAAAATGGTAAATGTTCCATTTTTCATTCAAGACGCTGGACTGTTCTTATAAGTTAATTTCAAAGTAACATCAAAGAAGCATCACCCATCGAATTGCACCGTGATTTTTGTTTTATTTCTTCTTATTAGAAGCTGTAATTATGGCCAACTTCGAGGGCGTCGAGCGTGAAATGCCAAGAGCAGGCTATAAATTAGAGAAATTGGCAACAAGTCAGAACAAACAAAGGAAGAAATGATACAGAAGAAACCATCGACTTGTTATGAACTAACGGACAGAGTAGTTGCCATGAAAGCAACTTAAATTAGGATGAAACAAATAAGAGTCGAATATTCATATAGTCGACAGTACTTTATCTAATGAAATGTAAATCAAAATGATATTCTGAGTCTTTTCCTTGATTAAATCTTCTTCATTCAGGTCTTCTAACTTTGATTGAATCTCTATTGTATAATTATTATTATTATCAACAATTTCTTACCAGCTGCCTGGTGATTACTGCTGGAGGTTGAGTAACAGTAAGTCTTTTAAAGTCTTCAGCCCCTTTTCTCCACACTTTCACAGTCCACAGCAGTATTGTGGTTTACAGTTTCACACGATTTGTCCGGTGGTTATCGCTGAAGAACGAGTGACAGTAAGTCTCCTCAGATATTCTGCCCTCCTCTTATCTTATCTCTCCCTCACTACAGTGGTTAGTGCCTCAATAACCAGTAGGGAGTCCATGGTTAGATTCTTCTTCCCTCGTCAACAATTATTAGGCACGGCTTTCTCTTTTAGATGGGGTGGTCGGTTAGGATGTCAAAGTTACAGGGTAATTCATAGCTTCCATTTCCTGGGACTGTCTCCGGTTTTTCCTGAAACCACATATCTGCACGATTGAAACCTAGCTGTTTTCTTAGTTTCTAGTGTATCACTATCCCGCATGTATGTCTTTAAAACCTTTTTGAGCTTTCGACTACGTTCCCTTGTTTTATGGTTCAAGGTCTCTTCCTCCATTCCATTTCATTTGCGTTCTCTCGATGTTTGCCTTAATATAGTTTGTCCAAATACTTTAGTTTGGGTTGACATGATGAGTGATTCTGTTTCTCTCTTCATAATTCCTTCTCATGGCCATGTCCATGATCTCTCATCTGTTATATTTTGTATCCGTCTTTTCAAATATAGTTTTTTTCCCATTCCTATTTTTCTCTCTTTGTTTGTTCTCCTTCTCCGTCGTCAGCTTCTCTTTCGTTATTTGTTGCACTTCTTCGGCTGCTTCTTACAGTGTCATTGCTATACGCTTGTATATAGGTTTCTAAATTGTTTAGGCCTTTAAAACACAGTATTTTACGCTGATAAGTCTTCTACCATTTTCTTTTCTGTTCAGGAACAGTCAACCTGTGTCATATCTGGGCTATAACGCCCTGTGTAATGTCATAAGCTTTCTTGTTCACCGGTCCATTGATTAGAGTTTTTCCTTTGTCAAGGAATGGTCCAGATTATTACTACTACTATTATTATTATTATTATTATTTGGAATCTAACACCAGTTGCCCGGTGGTAACCGCTGGAGTTTGAGTGACAGCAAGTCTCCTCAAGTCTCCAGCCCTCCTCCCCCCAGTACTCATAGGTCGCAGTAATTCTACGATTTACAGTTTCACACCGGTTGCCCAGTGGTTATCGCTGAAGGCTGAGTGACAATAAGTCTCCTCAGGTCTTCAGCTAACGTCTCCTCTCTTTCGCATATCATGACAGAGCTACAATTCATTGCGGTACTTATATCTCTAGCACCTTCCTCAGTATCCGTGCAGTTCCCAGTAGTGCTGTGGTCTGTACGGTCTCTATCCTCCCCCTAATCCCGATCTCCTCCAGTCTTTCCCTCAGCGTTTTGGGGACAGTTCCTAGTGCACCCACTATGACCGGTACTACCCTGGTTTTCATGTTCCACATTTTCCTTAACTCCCTTGCTAGGTCCTGGTATTTTTCCCTTTTTTCACCCTCCTTCTTTTTTACTCTATGGTCTGCAGGTACAGCAACGTCTACTATTTAGCAGGCCTTCCTTTTTTTTGTCTATTATTACTAAGTCCGGTCTTCTTGCCTGGATGAGGTGGTCAGTTTATTATTATCATTATTATTATTATTATCATTATTATTATTATTATTATTATTATTATTATTATTATTATTATTATTATTATTATTATTATTATTATTATTATTATTATTAATAATAATAATAATAATAATAATAATAATATCATCATTCACTTTCACACCAGCTACCTGTTGGTCGCCGGTGGAGACTATGACAGCAAATCTCTTCAGGTCTCCAGCCCTACTCTCCGCACTCTCACAGTCCATAGCAGTGCTGTGGTTTATGATTCCAAACCAGTTGCCACCAGTTGATTATCACTGGAAGTTGAGTGATAATAATGGTAATCAGGTCTCCAGCCTTTATCATATATCTCCCCCACTTATCACAGCAGTGCCGTGGTTTGTACGTCCAACACCATTTATTCATTTATCTATTTATATATTTTCCTTCAAATGTTCTCCCTGTCACTGGGGGTCGTAGATCTCATGATTTTAGCACACACCCGTCTTATTGGTTTCGATTATTATTATCATTATTATTATCAATATTATCATTATTATTATTATTATTATTATTATTATTATTATTATTATTATTATTATTATTATTATTATTATTATTATTAGAAATTTCACACTAGTCGCCTGGTGGTTACCGCTGGAAGTCGAGTGACAACAATTCTCCTCAGTAATACAGTAAACTATTCAGCCAACATCTCATCTCTCCCTCACCTATCACACCAGTGCTGTGGTTCACATCTCCACCACCATTTTATTGTGTGGATTTTTTTTCTTTTCTTTTCTTTTCTTCTCTTGTTTTCCTCCCTTCTCCTCTTTGAGGCTACTGCTAACATTTAGGGTCGTCGATCTTCATATTACCTGGTGGTATTTCACCAATTTTCTGCTTTTTAACACTCACTCAAACTTCTAATTCATCTATTCGTGATATCAGTTTCTGGCACTGTTCTAAGTGTGGTAACCAATGGGAGTACTGCCAACAACTTTGTTTTTTTAGTTCCCCCCCTCTCTCTCTCTCTCTCTCTCTCTCTCTGAACGAAATTTTGGTATTGATCCCAATAACTATAATTAATATCTCAATCTTCCAACTGTGTCAGAATGAGTTTTCCAGTATATCAAACACGTGTATCTTTTTTTCAATTATAAAGGACCGCTGACAAAGAATATTCGACACTTTATTCATGTAAACAACATATTAATTATATATATATATATATATATATATATATATATATATATATATATATATATATATAGTAACTTTTTTCTACTTTATTGATGTTCTGAATTGCGGTTTAGCCATAATTCCGAGAATCATTGTGATTAGTATCCTAATATTCATTGTTTAATTAGTTGCTTTCAAGCAATGTTCTCTTTTTCTGTATTCTCTATAATTATCTGAGGTCCCAAGATTAGGTACTGCCATGTTCCACGGATAATTCTGTTTAGTGTCCGACTACTAGTTTTTTGCATCATAATGTTATAGTTGAGGCATCTCCAGTAAGTCTCAGATTTTACTTAAACGTTTCTTTTCAATTCAACTATATCCCAACTCCAAACAAGTCACCGATTCAGACGACAGAGATGAGCCGTGCAAAATGGATTTTCACTCACAAGTTCAGCATTGTAGAAGGGTTCTTTTTTTTTTAAGAGAAGCCTATCTTACAATCTAAATCATCATAAGCAACATGTACGTCTATCTGTCACTCTCCTGTCCGTCCCATTTAATCTTTTCTTTGCTGAAAGGGATGAGAGAAGCGGTCCTGAGAATGGGTTGCCGCACACAAACTGCTTGGGGCGCAAAGAAGGAGGATGCAATCAGGGAGGGGCTAAGCCGGGGTAAAGACGCTGAATTTAGCTATCGAAGAGGAAGAAAGGCGACCAACTCCAAAGTGGTAGAATTAAACTCCTTTTCAAGTTTCTCTGGGTGGAAGTGCTGGGATGATCGCTTCAGGCAATTCACAAGAGCTCTCTACAAATTTATCGGTGCTTTACACGTCTACCCAAAGGTATTCCATTAGCAGAAAATTTCATTAGTAAGGATGGAATCACAGAGTTCACTTTTAACGAACAGGTTTCATGCCATGTCATCAGAATTCAACTCCGGGAGAAATTATGTTTGTTTGCATTGAGGCTGTCAGAAGAATAATCGTATGCCTAATGTTTATTACATGCTTATAAAATCAATATATCACAGGGTATGCAGGTGTCGAAGATATCTTAAGTACTATTGGCAAACTAAAATAACAGTGGGCAGTCCATGTTACATGGATATCAGACAACCGTTCAACTCAAAACATGGAACTTTCAGAACCAACAGCGAACGTTGTGACCGGCAAAAATAACATGGCGTGGTGGTCTTGACGAATTCAGAATCTTTTTGTAAAGCAAGGAGACTGGCAGGCCCTAGGAAAGCCAACAACAGATTTTTGATTGATAGATAAATGGATAAATGGATAATCATGATGATGATGATGATGATGATGTGTACAGATTCATCTGCTTTTAACAGCGTATTTGGTCTCGTTCTTTAAGAGAATTGTGCTTGCAAACTTTGCGCACATGATACGGCAGAGTACTCCACCAACATGAATAGTTATTCTATCCTTGTGGCGTTGAAACACTGAAGAATACACAAATTGTTCCTGAAGGAATTGATAACCACTGGATCAAACGACGCTAATAAATACATCTGATCCTGAACAAGGCTCACATAATTCATTGCATACGTTTGCTGGTGAATTGGATACTTGCCGAGTGCTTTTTTTTTGCTTGTTTTTTGGGACTCTTTTGCAGAATAAGGTTCTTCCTTTCTGTACGTTGAGAGAAGAAGATTATTTTTCTAGCGTTTTGTTTTTGTTTTTTTTCTGTTTGGAATTTAATGGAAATTTGCGATGGAGAAGATTTTTTTTATATTCGTGCGATAGGACAAAGATTGAGGGATGAAGGAAATATAAAAGAAAACAGGGAATAATATAACGGAAGGGGGAAGATGAGATAGAAGTCGGAACAAGGAAGTAGACAGGATTATGGACGGAAAAAGTAGCATAACTAATAATAATCATTGGAAATAATAACAAGGAAGGTGAATAGAAAGGGAAAAAGAAAAAAGTAAACACAATATCAATGACAAGCCTGTTTGCAGCAGGGTCAAACTACAATCCAACTTCGATTCCAACTTGAGATGTTTACGACAACTTTTGTATCGTATGTATGATAAATGAATAAGTATGTATATAAGACTTGTCATATTGTCTCAGTCGATGAGGAGGGACCCCTTAGAAATGACTCGGTCGTGATGTGAAATTGCAGTGAAATTTTGTAAATCGATTGGGGTTAGGCTGACGGGATGAACAAAGGGTAAAGACTTTAATCCCTTGGATTTGATGAGGATTATTTTTTTGTTGCTGTGACGGGTGAATAAGTCGAACATTGACCGGAATTTCACAGATGGTAACAAGGACGGGAAAATAAGGTCTGACATTGATCGATAGATATGAAGTGACTTGGAATATAGGCAGGTATGAATAGGTCGAAATTTTTAAAAAAGAACTGAGCAAATATAGACAGCTAACGTGTGAACACACCAATCCCCACGCACAAATATATATATATATATATATATATATATATATATATATATATATATATATATATATATATGATTACACTTGGGTTATATAATATTGAAACTCTTATTTGAAATTATCCTCTGTCATTACACGGAAAACGTCTCCCTCGTCGTCGACAATGTATATGAAATAAACAATTGAAAAAAATGAGACCGCTGCAGTAATCAAACATGCAACTGATGTTGTAGGCCCCTCAACATAGTGTTACTGTTACCATTGGGCTAGTCAGTCAGCAATACTGTAAAAGTCCAAATAGATATTTTCATTTCAAATTCTCATTTCGTTTGTTCCTGGTCTATATCTGCTGTAATTGTTTCTTTCATATATATATATATATATATATATATGTGTGTGTGTGTGTGTGTGTGTATGTATGTATGTACATATATAGTACCCCAACAATGTTGACCAATCACCACCTCCTTTCCAGCGATGAATTTTGATACATAGCATAAGTCATACATGTAGTCTATTTTTTTTTTCATGTAGTGTATTATCATATTTTATTTCACGCGTATATTATTTCATTCTATACATATATTCTTTTTTTTCAACTGGGTTTACTTACGTAGCTTTCCAAAAAACTTATAAGCATTATATATATACATATACATATATATATATATATATATATATATATATATATATATATATATATATATATATATAAAGCGAGAGAGAGAGTAGAGCAAGATACTGGTTCGATACAAAACTTTGCATCATTTCCAAGTAAACCTTTTATTCATGAAAATTTAAAGCAACAATATTTAGTAAGGAAGATTTTTACAAAGAAAAATCGATAAGTATATTGCTGCTTTGTTTTGGAGCAATGACTTTTGTTTCTTATCTAAGTAAAAAATATTATTAAACTCGTTTTTTTCCGTCAGTGTTCAGCCCAACTTAGCAATACAAATGTCTGTGAATTTGCTCAAAAAATGGTGAAAGATTGAGGAAGGAGATAACAAAAAAGCTAAGGAGGGCGATCAGAACGAAAGAAATATGAGAAGCTGGACTAAAACAAACGAAAATTCAAAAACATGGGAAAATGTGCTGCAGGGGAGAGATGACCATTGATGAAAAGGGGGAACAGATAGAGAAAGAAGCTTTGCTTCTTAAGGATCAAACTCAACCCTTACTTCTATCCCAACTGAAGATGATAACTGCAATTTCAGTATAGTCTACGAAGTCTGTCCGCTAATAAACCAAAGTTTTAAAGCAACGGTCGCCAATTCATGTCAAGGGGAGGAGATCACATGGAAGAAGTAAGTTGTGATTTTTTAACAGGCGCAGCTTAACTGTCCGTGAAGTTTGTGAATAGACGGGGATATTTAAAGTTCCTGCCTTCAAAAGAAAAACCGATGATGAATCATTTTGCAGCAAAATTGGTGTCTCTTCTTCTGACAAATCAATGATCTTCATCATGATCCATCACCGGTTTTCATTTTTAAATCATGTTGTCCGGTCTTTTATAGAATCCTACCCATCCAGAAAAATCATGGACAGTCACGTGATCACAAATCACAACACTTCCGAAATCACCATTGTTAAAGATACGAGGGAAAAAAAAGCAAAATGCACGATACCAACGCTGACTCTAGTAGCTCAAACACTAACCAACATTGCTTGATGCAGTTTTCATTACCGAAAAGGATAACAGCAAGATAACATTTTAATCAGAGCACGCTAAAACTTCTAATTGTTGGGCTATTTTTAAACTTCGTTTCCTTATGGACACATCTTGGATATAATAAGATAATACAATCCCAAAGTTTCCAACATTAGCAGATGCTTAGTAAAACATAATAGAGGAAGGAGAGAAAAAAGGTTTGAATTCGCTTCTTGAATAAATCCTTGAAAGCTTCTTTCGACGGACTCTCATCAGGATATTCCGTGAGAAAAAAAAATGTTTAAATTCACTATATGAAAATAATGAATGAATACAACTTTTTTTTTCTCTGCTTCTTGTAAGTTCTACAACACATTCGCTAATTACGGCAATTTTGAAACGTCGTACCATGCATTTTTAGATGAATAAATGTCAGTTCAGCACAGATGGGAAGATAGTCGCCTATCAATCAATTGGTCTTGATAAGGAAATGCTATTTGATATATCAGTTTGGTTTAACGCAACAGAGTAGACAAATATAGTACACAGAGTGAAGAGGTAAGATCTGTTAATTCGTTGAAGGTTGTTCTTGTTCTTGCTATGGTTGAAACAAATTCAACCCCAACATAGACTGAAGTTAGACAGAGAAACAAAAAAGAAAAGAAGACGTATTATGCATATGCTGTAAGGAATCATAAACATATAAGAATAATGATCTATGGCAAAAAATCAAAAACGTCTAATCTTATAATCACAAATAATGTTGTTGATCAAAACCCTCCATGAATAGAACTTAAGTCATTTCCAATTTTTCTTGATCAATGAGTGACTGCGTCCCAAACAGTACAATAACATCCGATCATTATGTTAAACTACAACTGTTTTTGTTGATTGGTCTGTCACTTCTCAGATAAAAGTATAAGCTGCACCCTGTTCAAAAGACATTCTTGAGCAAACAACGGCATTTCCACTAACACAAGACAAATGTTTGATAATTATACACACATACTTAATAAAATCGACCGGAAAAAAGTTTAGAATTTACATAATAGTAAGAGAGATAAAATTACTATCGGTTTACGTAACTATATATATATATATATATATATATATATATATATATTGTAAACAGACACAAGTTATGCATAGGCCAAAATTTCTGTTTCAACTCTGAATTCTGATTTTGCTAGTTCACGGTCACTATCAGCAATATTTTTTTCTTTCAACGCGACGATTATGTAATTGAAACTTTGATTCAATTGACCATGGTCGACAAAATGTATCTTAGATGGTTCCCAAATGTATTTGCAATAATTCGCTCGTCATCTTAAACATAAATACCTTTTTGAGCGATGGATATAACATCAGATCAGCAAAGAACTATTCGAGTTATATTGAACCAACCATGGTCCATCAAATCCTTTGCATTTATTTCGGATATATATATATATATATATATATATATATATATATATATATATATATATATATATATATATATACATAGATAAATAGATAGATATTAGTATGGGGTATATGAGTTTTGGTGTCATATATATATATATGATTCAGGGTCTAGAGTGGGGGTTTAATCCCACTTAGCGGTACTGGAAAGGATATCGAGTTTATAGCCAAACTGAAGAGTTAAAATACAACGAAACAGCTGTTTGTGGATGACACTATTATCAATCATAATTAATGCTTCCTTATTTAAGGTTGAGCACTCGTAGGTAGAGCACCAATCTGCTAAAAGCAACTATGCAATGCCCTTCCAACTCTGGGATGGAACACTCAGGTAGATAAGGGATTATGCATAATTGAATACATCACTTAATTCGGTCCCAGTGACCGTCCAGTTCTGCGAAGAGCAGTACTGGAAGGGATATCAAGTTTACATCCACACTGAAGAGTTATGATGACGCAATTATATATATATATATATATATATATATGTGTGTGTGTGTATATATATGTGTGTATATATACATATACATATACATGTGTGTGTGTGTGTGTGTGTATGAATATATATATATAACAAGTGTATGTATATGTATTAATTAGGTGGATCCAAAACAGTGGTTATAAGATGGATCCGTCACTGATTGTGCAATATATTTCACTTGAAAGAGATTTAGAATGATCGTTTAAGATATTTTTCTTTTTAACTATTTATACCTATTCAGAAATCCCGAGGAGTCTATATATTTGATACCGATCAACACAACACAGTTAATTTATTGGTCAGCCTAGCTTAACTGCCTTGCAACCAGCTATGTGATTTGAAACGGATGTATGGGGTTGTTGAGGAAAAGGAAGTGAAGTCAGACATTTATTGGTTTCAGGATAGTAATAGGGTTCTAACTTATCGACTTTTCCTAGATTATCTTGGCTCATTTTACCTTCAGAAATTATTTATCTTCAATTTAGTTTAATTTCATTCTTTTCCCAGTTAATTCTTATGTAGTTGATTGTCCTTTAATTTTCATTCAACCTTTCAATTTGTTGCTATTTTATAGATTACAATTTGGTTTTAATTTTAGGATATTAGTTTTCGCCCGTGTTTAGTTATTCACACGAAATACCTATCTAGATATTCATTACTTATGATAACGATTTAGGAAGAGTGTCAAGTTTAATTTAGCCTGGTAGAATATTTCTGCAACTTGAATGTGCATTTTGCTTTAGTTTTGGGTTATTGCACGGAAAATTGCTCCTTTCAGTTTCGTCACTAAGCCTGGGTTACATATTTTTGTCAACTTATGATATGTAGAATTATTCAGATATCACTGAGAGAAAATTACCACTCGACCAGTACAGATCACACTGTTACTACCTCAAACTGCATCCATTCCTAACATTGTTGCCTGTTTTAAAAGTGAGATGTCAGCATTATGCCCAACGCCAACCAAAGATTATTTACCACGCAGGTTCCTAATCAAATATTTTAGTAAAAGCTCTTTGTATCTGTATCTAAATTTTTATCCGTTATTTCAATTTTTATTCACATCTCTCATTCACACGCTTAAATATTTAAGCCTTTTTCAGTTTTTTTAACTTTCAGTTTGTAATCAGGTTTCTTCCTTTTCTTTCAAATGCCAATAGTGGATAAGAGTGCACTACCTTTGTTCCTCTGTTTATCCATAGTATTTGATTAGATACACTTTATACATACATATATATATACACATATATATATATATATATATATATATATATATATATATATATGTGTGTGTGTGAGTGTGTGTGTGTGTGTGTGCCTCAAAATAATTGAATATTCTATTACATAGATGACAAGTCGAAAAACCTCTGATCAACGTAGCCCAAGCGCAGCTTAGACGGTTTTTAATTATTTTCAGATAGCTCTGGAGTACTGGATGCAACTCTTTTGATGATTGCTTTGTAAGCTAAGACTGTTGGGTTCGTCCTTTAACAAATATTCAATGGGGTAGCAAATGACCTGCCTAAACTCAATATGAACCTTACTTGTTTGAACATGGAGTTGAATAATTTGCTTCAATCTTCACAGCACGAGAGAAGGTTCTCCGAAATACCATGAACTGATAGATTTCCATTTGCTCTCGCCACAATCATCGAATTATCATTCGTTGTGAATATTAGGAGAAATGGTCGATTCACAGATGAACGGGGGACCTATATTTTCAATACGATTTTTGAGTCAGTCTACATATCATCGAGAAGAAATAAATGATTTAGAACAATCATCTAAATTAGTGCCGTAAAGCTTCCATATGAACAAACATCATTTTCTTTGAAATGGCTTCCTTTTGTCATCCACATACCCTCTGACCATAGTCAAAAATGACTATGGATGCACAGAAAACCGGAAGAATTTCACTAGGCCTCTCACTAACATCAGTTCAAATGAACATCTACTTAGTTCTCCATTTATCTATCGATATTTATCATGGTTAAAGCAGATAATCGAAATTCCGTTGTTCTTACGTGAATTCTCTTCTTATTCCTTTCTATTTGTTCACTGATTTTAACAGTGAGTGAACGAAAGCATGATACTTTGCGTTATACAATTGAGACCACCTTCCCTCCTATGTATCGGAAATAATGTTTACTATCGATTGTGTTTTAGAAAACCTTAATGTATTTTGAACAGAAAAAAAATACACGTAAGACTTACTTAAGGCGGACAACGAGAAAATATTAACCGATATTACATTCCGGCTAAAACCAAAGTTCTGTTGATCCAGAGAAATAAGTTAAGTACTTTTACGCTGGCTAAATTTTCTAAAAAGATAAACGATATTGTGAAACAAGTTTTGATTTTAACTCTCCTCCACTTATCCGAATCTTACCGACCCTAATCCTTCTTTTTGGTACAATTAAATAATGTAATCTGATTTGTTGTCTTATTATTATTCACCGCCTGTAAAATCCGGGAGTAGTTGTTGAATTCACATTACATGATATGAAATTTAATATGGTTTAACAAAATGATGTATACTTGAAGCGCTATTCAGTTAGTTTACACATTTTTGACGGATCTTTTTTTCTGTAGCATTTGATAAAATTGCCTTGCTGAGTGCATTAAAGCCTGGACTGATGGGTTCATTCGTGAACATGTATTGCATGAGGAAGGAAATGCCTTGCTCATAATCGAACTCATCCATATTTTATCTATAACCATGTAGCTATAATGTAGAATGCTCCGCCAAAAAAATTCGTGTCCTCATCAGAGATAAAAAGAATAGTTCAAATTGTCCAGACGAAAATTTCTTTCAAAAAGTATCGGAACTAAAAATTAGTCGTGGTAAATTTTATTTTTGCGCCTCACTCAAATTATCTTTCAGAATGGTGTCCGTTCTATTTTGAACACTTTGACCGCTGCAGTTGCAGAGAGTCGTTAATTCAATTCAATATTCGTGATCTTGTTTTTTTGTATCCTGTAGCATCCCTCGTGTTTTATTTGCATGAATATTATTTTCAAATTTCAATTTCCAGGTTCATTTTGGCATAGTTATGCAACAGACAAAAGTATAGGCCTATATTAATATCCAACATACACATGGGCGCTGGGAAGAAAAGATAAGGTCATTACAAATTTTTAAAGAAAACATATAGTGTTTATATTCCATTTCATTAGCAAACTGCAAAGCTGTATTGCTTCTTGAACATACATATTTTCAATTGAAATATTGAACAGTTATAAAAGATTATTTCATGTTTATAATAAATCGATTCTGTTGTAAAATCTATCAAATAGTATCATGCATACCAATTGGAATAATTGGACATGCAACAAACACTCTCCCCCATAGGTTAACTCGCAACTTATTTAGTGCTGAAATTTATCATATTGATCGACGTGAAATGCTGGGTACTAGAACATAATATATACACAGAAATGGTACACATATACTATAGAAATGTCAACCACGTCCTAAAGAAACGAAATGCTTTGAAAAGAGAATAGCTGAAATCTATACTGTGCAATTAAAAAAAAAGGTTCGTGGAGCCTTTATCTACCACTGGAAAACCCTTCTAAAGGAATATATTTTCCCATTTTTTTCTTATTCTTCAACTCAGTAAGGACATGACCACCCACAGAGGCTCCCCAAAAAAGACCTAAAATTCTTCTTCTGGCTCTTTGTCCTTATCACTAAGGACAGGGCCCTTCTCATCGATAGGATCTAATGCATCATCAAGGAATAATTTGTTTTTTCCCCTATGGGGGTTCTGGTTACGTCAAACCCGATCTTCCCTGGATTTTGATGTATTTAGTCTTCTTCGATGACAGTGCTTCCCTTGCTGGAATTTCGCTACTTTCATTGTTTTACGAACCTGTTCGTCTGGAATACTCTTCTTTGTCATTTGAGTTATACATATATATCAAAACTTTAAAAAAATATCTCGTAACAAAAGAATGAAAAAGGAAAGTACATACTCATTTGGAATAAATAAATAAGTATTTTTATTTTCATATGAGTTGATCACGTTCAGTCCTATCATCGGGTTTCTCATATCAACTCTGCTTTCGTTTTTGATCAAAGCACTCTTTTCATTAATTTGCAATGTTTTCATTCTGCAAAGTTTTCCATTGTTTTATCAATAAAACTCCTATTTACTTTTTCTAGGTTTTCATTCTCCTGCACAAAAATCACATGATGATTTGCAAAACCATTTCACTTCGGTACAAGACCCTTCTTGCCTCAGCACGAAATTCCGTGAACTAATTTTTTGTAAAAAGACATGTGATATTTTAGCCCTGACACCCGACTCTTGATTGAATCGATATACAGCGCATAGCACTGGATATTAAATTCAGCAAAAGAATAAAATTTTGATATCTCTATAATCATAGTGCAGTGTGTAAAAAGTCAATACCCTCATCATCATCAGTCTTTTAACGTCCATCATTAGATATGGATCTTCCCCAGGATTTGCCACACTTCTCTATCGTGGGCGTCACTGAGCCGGTATTTTCTAAATTTGTCTAGTTCATCTTTTCATCTTGTATTCTGTCGGCCTGACTTTCGCATGTGCTCTCTGAAGATCCATGTTGTGAGTCGTGATGTCTATCGGTTGTCTGTCATTCTTGCAACATGGCTTGTCCATTGCCATTTGAGTTTTCTAATATATATTCTATGATGTCCCTGATTCCCGTTTTCTTCCTTTTATTCTTAACTATCTCGTGATCTCTACATATGAGGTTTAGCATGGTTCTCTCATGTGCACATTGCATGCTTCTTGGTTTGCGAGTCTGTCTTTTGGTTAGGCTCTATGTTTCAGCTCCATAAGTGATTATTTGGTGGATGCATTTGTCTAACGACAAATAACATCCCTCAAAAGAAAAAAAAACAGAATATTCCAACTAGCGAAAAATGTCGTTTTTTTATGCATTAATTTACTATCACAATAAAATGATATCTATTTCTCATAAAATTTTGAACACTAAACGAAAATTCGAAACAGGAAAAAATTTGTGACAGTTCATTCCTCATATCTCTTTATTTGTATGCATGGTTGTATAAATTATTTTCTCTTTTATGCGATGGTTGCGATGTCGTTTGGTCATTGGTTCGATTTTTTGGCTCGTGCATTTTGTACCATGATATTGCATCCTTTAGTCTGTTTTATTTGACGCAATGATTGACATTGTTGTGTCTCGTTATCATATTTTCTTTTTCCCTCATTTGACCATTATTTGTACGGTGGGAGCATTTTTGATTGATACATAACCCCCTATCGTCGTCGCCATTGTAACACAGATCAGAATCACAGAATGCATGTGTCAAAAAACTCTGATTCACAGGTACCACAAAAGCCATGCATGACAATTGGCTTTATTCGTATATATATGCATTTTTGCATTTATAAAAAAAATCTAAAATCCCATTTTTGTAGAAGTCATTATCGTTTTTGTTTATCACTCGTCGGTCGACCAAAAAGTCATAACATTCGAGAATGTATCCACGTCTTTTCAGAACAAAACTCTTGTCAGTGAAAAGGGAGAAAAAAATTGAGAAAAACATGATTGTCATAAAAAGAGAGAAAAGACTAAGAATCAGGCTATATGATCATCAGTCACCTCAACGTACAAAAGTTACAATGCCTTTATAAGGGACAGCTAGTCCCAATAACTGATAACTCAAAAACTCTATACCTATCCAACTAAAAAATTTTGAATTTCATTCCAATAAAATTTTATAAATCCATTGGCTCCATGTGATCAACTTCCATTATTTTCACTCAAAACCTATCGATCAATTCCCAAATGTCTAACAGGTGAAAATGCCGGGACATAAAACTGTAAAGCAAGTTTTCCGACACTAACAAAGATGATGGCATTAGATTTTTCCATCAGGGTCATCGTTCTGCCTTTCTTTTCTCTGGACCGGGAGATTTAAGATATCAGTTTTGGAACTAAGATCCCCGCCAGCCATGTGATAATAAAATAAAACTGGAAAAAAAAGTTCATGGATTTCAATTACCAAAATTGCAATATTTTTTGAAGGCCTTATATCTACATATTACTTACTTTATATAACCCGTTTAGCAAATTCGTCCAATTAGAAAGACTCCCCCCCTCTCTCTCTCTCTCTCTATCCCCTGAAAAAAATTATCATTACTTTTTTTATTCCCAGCTGTATCTCTCCCTCTCGCGCTCTCTCTCTCTCTCTCTCTCTCTCTCTCTCTCTCTCTGTCATCCTCTCTGTCTCTCCGTCTGTCCGTCACTCTCTCTGTCTCTCTGTTTGCCCGTCCCCCCCTCTCTCTCTCTCTCTCTCTCTCTCTCTCTCTCTCTCTCTCTCTCTCTCTCTTTCTCTCTCTCTCAACAACACTCAAAATTACTTGGTCAATAAAAAAAAACACTTGAAAAACTTCAAAAACAGAAATCAAAAGTAATAATGCCATTCTAATACAATTGCATCATATCAACAACTTCCGGCAAATGCCCGATATCCACAATTACCGCCAGCCAAGTGATGATGAAATTGAACAGAAAAAAAAAGTGATGAATCCCAATTACCAAGATTGCACCTGCTCCCTGACATCCTGTCACAATGGTTCATGACCCAGAGGAGCTAATCTGAATCCATCCACCTACACATTCTGTCTCACTAGGCCCCACGGATATCTTTAAACAAACGTAAATTTCACACACCAACTGCATAATAATAACTGCATCTCACAACGCCTTTGTGCAACAGCTCATAGCTCTAAATTGCAAATCAAGTGCTTCTATTCAGCCAGCTGCTGTAAGTAAATGAACATGGGTTTTAAGACTCAGGGCGAAAGATTTACCTTTAAGTGGAATGAAGGATCAAACTATGGTAAATCTAACTCTTACGACATCATCTTTTCAGTAACATTGGGGGACGAAAAGCCAAGTAAATGTACATATTCACATAAGTTGGCACTTCTTTTCAGCATACGCGTTCTTTTGGAAAATAACCGTCCAACTGTGCCCTACGTCTCATTTTACCCTTTTTTCCTTTACATACGTTCTCTTGACTAATGCTCTAAATTATCTTTATTCCACATCAAGGTTTTCACTAAAAATTGCATTAATAGGGAGCGGCTACCCACAAACCCAATCACACATACACATGAGTATATATATATATATATATATATATATATATATATATATATATATATATATATATATATATATAAGGTGAATTTACTTTTTCTCCTTTTAAAGCATCAGAGATATTATTCACTGCCTTTTACATGGGAGCACGCCACCCATACCGATGATTGAAGCATTAGCAGTCACATAGTCGCCGATGCAGAAACCTGGAAAAAATGATTGCAGAAGATACATCACGTGCCAGGAATATTTTTTTAAACCCATGATCCGGATACATAATCGGTTCTCCGAAGCAGTCACCTATAAATGGTGGATCCGGTGCCAGTGAAAACAGGCTTTTAGAGATTTGAACTTGTTCACCTGCAACTTTCCATATATAAACATACTTGCACGGAAAGAGATGGAAAGTCTTTTTATACGATGTGGCAATAGATTGCTTCAGAAGTACGCATTGGTTCCAGAAAAATAGGAAGAAGACTATTTCATTATTTCTTTTTGGGTTATAAAAGCTATTTACTTTTGTTC
Source organism: Thysanoteuthis rhombus (assembly GCA_963457665.1). Lineage (NCBI taxonomy): Eukaryota > Metazoa > Mollusca > Cephalopoda > Oegopsida > Thysanoteuthidae > Thysanoteuthis > Thysanoteuthis major. The sequence continues at coordinate 60,043,635 of OY735203.1, read as the reverse complement.
TATTTGTTTTGAATTGTTTTTATCACGACTTAACTCAGGTTATCGTTGTATTGCAGCATGTAAACAGGAAGGACCGGAAATAAAGAATGAGCTCCCTATTAGATTCGAACTCGTGTCCTTTTTTTTTCAAATGGAAGCCTGGTTTACACCCTGCTGCTTTGTCATGTAGCAACTAGAACTTCATGATTAGCAGGAGTCAATCTATTATTTTTCAGCCTACCATTCATTTCAAATATCTGCAAAATGTTTGTTGAATTTGTGTTGTACTGCTTAACTGATGACCCGACTTGATTTGTGATGAAAATAATTGGAAAAATTATGATGAAGGTAAATAGTAGCCGGAATCAGTACAAAAGGCAGAAATTCTTTCATCAATTTTCCAGGTGTGAAAGATATACAAGATTAATAAACATATTCCTTGCCCCGAGAATTATTGATACGTTTCAGATAATTCAAACAAAATTAAATCCGTTTTTCTGCCAAGTTATCCCTCCTTTCCTGCCTCTTGCCAGAAATCACACAAATCTCAAAATTATTCCACTAGGGAATGGGGAACCTCATTCTCAATCACTTCTAGCTTTCTTTGAAGTTTCTCCTTAAACTCTCAGACAGCACATCTTACAAGATGTGTAATCATATGGTATTCAAAAGGAGGTATCGTCCCCCTTTCCAAGGTATGATAAATTGCCCTCCTTTCATCTCTTTTTTCAAAGGCTAATGTGAATGATCTTTTACACTTACCTGTTGAAAGATCACCTAGCAAGAGGCGAGAAAAGTGTTTCAATAATTGATAATGCCATTTAGAATTTTGGTAATTGATCCCTCAACTTGGCAAGCAACCGAACGACGTTTGTTAGGCAACGGTCTCTATTGTTAAAGTATTTGTTTGATGAGCTAGATTGTTGTCTATTCTCAAAGGTGCCAATGATCAATAGTCAAAATCAGATAAAAGTCAGGATTCTGAAAGTTCATTCTCAAGTTTGAAGGGCTAATCGTAATCGTCTAAGCAGCCCATCTATCTGACCTTGTGCCGTTGCGAATTGAACATGGAAAATGTTATTCCAAGAGGTATTGCACGACATACGTATTTCTTTTACTGTGATATTTTTCATAAAGAAGACAGTACAAAACTGAATAAACTTGATAAAACATGATAAAAGAGTTGTGGCTGAATTGACGGAAAGAAAGCAATAATAACTCTAATTAATTTCCCATCAAAATTTCATCTTCAACGTGTTCTGTGATATCTCGTGGTTGGAAACAGTAGTCGATGGCTGAATTGATTGCTTCCGAGACAGAAAAGTCATGAGACTTGAGTGACTCGGCCACAACCCTCAATCAAACGTCTATAAGTTCGTCCGATCACTTGGACGCCTTAAGTTCTGACATTGTAGACACTGGATGCTGATTGTTTACTTACCATTTTTATCAGGAGTCCAAGCTATTCAATTCTCTGTTACTTGATGAATTTGTTGAGTAACATTGTCACAGAGTATTTCATTTTTTTTCTTTGTTAATCAATCATTGTCTTGATTGCTGCTCCTTTGAGCACCTCATCTCACGGGTGGTGATTTCCCTCTCTCTTTTTGGGGGCAGTATCCATGTCAGACTCATGTATGTCAATCTACGCAAAAAGATCATGTTGTTCAGACAGTACAGCATATGAATGTAAAATAACGTACTGGAAAACGATTAAGATTCGCAGATAGAGCTCTGGAAATAAAACAAAGCAATGTTGAAGCTAAGTCAATAGAATAGACAAAAGATGTTCTCGTGTTTAATCCCTCATTTTTCTGAAAAATGTTTTCATGTCTCGCTGTAAAGAGTTTTAACATACCTTTTATAACCAAGTATGTATCGATGAAAAATTGCTGCTTGGATACACACACACACACACACACACACACACACTCACACACACATACACACACACACACGCACAAACACACACATATATATATATGTATATATATATATATATCATATAAACATACATGTACATGTTATACATGTAATGTATATTTAGACGGCAAGCCCTAATTGATATATATATATATATATATATATATATATGTATGTATATATATATATATATATATATATATATATATACACATATATACTATATATATATATATATATATATATATATATATATATATATATATATATATATATATATATATATATATATATATATATATAGGGGATGTTTGCTAATTTTTGTCGGTGATATTTATTATTTGCATACAGTGGGAAATGTACCTGGATATAACACACAGCCTCACTGGGGAGTTTTGACCTCGCTAGACGCAGGGAGTCTATTTACCAACGTCCCAGCGTATAAAATCTCAAAACATCATCTCTCACTTAATGTAAGAATATGCTATTTTCCTTTCTCCAAAAAATCACAACCCTACTCTGAGCAAAATTTTGCTCCATTGCATTACTAAGGTTTTTTTCTACGATAACAATGGGAATATCTACTCACACAACAACAGGTTTGCGATGGGGAGCCATCTTGTTCCAACATTCACTAAGTCTCACATTGAAGATGGTTTTTACAAACTTTGTCCAACCAAAAATCTGATATGTTGACGGAATCTCCATTCCACTAAACAGCCTAAGCGATACGAAAATCGTATGAGCTGCTTTTGAAATTCACTTCGTCTTCAACCGGTCTAATGAATTGAAATTAAAAACAGAATTCCTTTCCAAAACATTCTGGTTTTTCCCAATTACCAAACCATTCAGTACCTCCTTATACAAAAAACACGAACCTTAATTCCTTCCATCTTACCTGCAGACGCAAATCTTTGCTCTGACACAGAAAGCTGTTATTGGAAAAACATCATAGAGTACATCATACATCCTTTTTCATTTTTCTTTCTCATTTTGTAAATACTTAAAAACTTCTAAACAACGGATTTTGCAATTATGCTGTCGACAGACAATTAGAACTTGCTCAAAACACTATAAACCTACAACAAAAATACTTGAATTGCAAAAAAGCTCTACTTTTATAACTAGATGCACATTACAAACGAGAAGGCTCAGGAATCAGGTACCACATATGTCGAATCCAAGTTGGACGCAGTAAAATAAGGAAATAAGTAATTTACTATGAGCACCTAAAACCATCCAATCTCATTATCACTCACATCGTCGGTGGCCAAATATCTCCTCTGAAACGCACCTATGTCATCTGCATGTTCATTTGTCCCGTGGGGAATGTAACCCTCATGATAAAAAAAAATGCATTCAGACATACGACAACGAGTTGTCACGGAAGTTAATCAGAGTACAATATATCTAGATAATAAGCATGCACAAACACACAAACACACACACACACACATTCATTGAAACCAAAGATGCATTCAATCGTACAAAAACTAGAAGATGTTACTAACAGATAAGAGATTTTCTTTGTCTTACATTTTCAATGATGATGTATCAAATAAAATTTGCTGCTGAAGGAAGCACTATATGTACAAAAATTATTTGCAACATGATTGACTACATGAATTCAAGGGGAATTACCCATTAACGGTATTACCTATTACAGTTGATTAAAAAGTTGTTCCCTTCTTTTTAATGGTCGGGATTAATTTTGATTGAACAAAAAAAAAAAAGAAATGTAGAACACAGTCTTCTCGATAGTTGTTTTCTAAATATGCTGAGATCTTCTGAAGTGGGTGAACTTACACACACACACACACAAAAACACACACACACACACACAAACAAACACACACACACACACACACACACACACACACACACACACACACACACACTAAATGTTCCCAGGAAGTATGTATATTGCTATTTATCTTATAAGCCGGGTTATCTGTTGTGGCAAGATGGTAATGACCAGTAAGTCATAAAACAAGTTGGCATGATAGTTTCAGACGGCAGGTTGCAATGGGAAACAATAACTTCTTTATCTGCATATCGCTGCTTGTTAGGATAGATTTTGATCATTGGGTGGTTGGAAGGAATAGTGAAAAGTTTATATAGGAAAAAAAATTGAGAAAAAATCTGGAAAAAAGTTCAAAAAAATAATTAATGAATTTAGTAGGTCACAAAATAAGAACAGCCCTTAACGAAAAAAATATTTTTAAAACCTCAAGAGCCAGTTTAGTATGAGAGAGAAATTTATCAGATTTGTATCAGTGTGTTTTGGGTGGTTACTGCATTGGCAATTTCTGCCGTTGTATGGTTGACAGAATTGGACTGTTTCAGGATTTGTTCTCTCTGGATGTGGGGTGCTGCTGCTCATTATATCGTTGATGTTCTAAGGTCATCGTTAGGAAAGTATGCTCAGTTCATGAAAGATGCCTCAAGTTATGGTTTCAGTGTTCGGATATCCGATCTGTTCTCGAGTATTTGTGGTAGTGGGCAGAGACAGTATTTTATGGAATACACATATAGAGTGGTAAGAAGTCTGACATAATTTTGTTGATCATTTTGTGTCTCTAGTTCCTCATCTTCTTTTGGCTCTGAGAGCCCGTTGACTGGATAAATTTTACTTAAGGTTCATCAGGATGAGTCAAGTTGGAGTGCAGAGTGATGTTTGGAGGTGTCAGTTATATACAGTTATATATATATATATATATATATATATATATATATATATATATATATATATATATATATATATATATATATCGATAGATAGATAGATAGATAGATAGATACTTGTTTCAATACTTCTTTCTCACTTTCCTACTATTCATTCATTTATTCCCTCTTCTCTCTCACTCTTGATGCAATTTTTTCTCAGTCTTTTTCTCCTATTCTCTCACTCTTGCACCACTGCTCTGTCTCTACTTGCTCACTTTCTCTTGATCTGTATTGATCTTTCCACTATCTCACCTCCCTCTCCTATTCCTCATTCTCCATCACTCACTATTTCATTCTCTCTCTCTCTCTCTCTTCCCGTCTGTTTGTCTTTATGTGCTCTTTTCTCCACCCCCCTTTTTTCTGTATATGTTTTTTAAAATCTCATATTAAGCCTGACATCAGAAATTTTGTGAAATCTTCGATAATTTGAATTAATCTACAGAATATTCACGCCACCATATTGAAAAATAAATTTGACATCAGTGCCTCCAATAATTTTATACAACTTCGGTGAAATTTTGTGTAGGAGCGAAATTTACTAAATTCGATGCCATTCGGTAATTTATTTCTACTCTGAACTGTTCTATTTCCATCTTCTTCATAAAATTCAAATTATTATTTATTGCCTAAAATGATTTATTTCTGTCCAAGGTGATTTTTGAACAGTCGGAATGATGCCATAAATTGTAGCCTTTCTCGGAAAGTTTTTTTTTTTCAGATATTATTAAGCTTTTCACTATTTGAGAAAAATACCCACTTAAGATAATGAGGATTTAACCCACTCAAGATATCACAAACCTATTTACATGTCCTTCCAACTTTTCAAAAAGTCGTCTATTGTGATCATCATCAACTGTTTTTTGTCGCGTTGAAATTGATCTAAACCAAGCTTTGAAATATCTTTGGATAAAAAAGTCCAAAGTCCGAAGAAGGGTATTGTCTGTACTCTATACAGGCAGACAGATCTTAGTGATGAGTCCGCTCCATCCCCAGAAAAAAAAACATGGGATTGTGAACAATAACTCATTTGGCAATCGTGAATCTCACTTAACGGCATCTAATCGTTGACTAAGTGACTCCAATTAAGTAAAGTCCCCTCTGATCGGTTGCTAAGTTTTGTTGATACCCTGGTTTTCGAAACATATTCAAAACTGGTCGATACTTTTTCTCTTGAAATTATTATTTTCTCATGGTATAGTCTGAAACATTAAGGCAAAGTCTTCTCATTTTTCATGCTGAAGTAATTCTTGAAAACACACGTACAGTGCTGAAACGTGTTTTTGAGCAACTCCAAAGTGTCCTACAGTATTTTTTTTTACCGATAGCAAAAGATACATTCCAGTGTTGGAGATATTCAGTGTGGGTATTATTTATTTCTAATACAGTAATGTAATTTACAGATTTCTGAAAGCTTCGTGCATTGACTATTGAGTCCTTATCTTCCTAGAAATGTGTTTTCCTTATGCGCTGTTGTGATTTATAAAGTTATTAATATCATTATTTCATTATATATATATGCTTATATATATATATATGAACGTTGTGTGCAAGTATGTGCGTGTGTGTGTGTGTGTGTGTGTGTGTGCATGTTTGTGAGCATGTGTAACATACGAAATATATTATTATAATTCACAAAAAATCTCTGAGCCTGTACTAACTCCCCAAAAAACTACAGTTGGCACAGATCTAATCCTTAGGAAGTTTTTTCAGCATATCAGTTTTTTGAAAACCAAAAACCTAATTATGTTTTCGGTGGGGGGTTATTTTTAATCGAGGGAGTCTTTTTCTACCATCATTCATCAATGGTAAAAATATTTTTGATGATGTGTCAAATGGCTATTTTTGATTCTTTTTTCCCAACTCAAACCTCAGAGATAGGAATGCGTTGTAAATTATGTTCGTTATCAAGAAAGAAGCAAAGCACGTTCCGATATATCCCATATCGTGATATTTATTGGCTGTACATGGATACACTTAATAGCAGTGTTTTTATTAGTACATGTTCTGAAGTAGAACGGTAAGATGGAACTCTCTGACACAATATATTCGGGGATCAGAGAATATGTCTATCACTTGGAGGGGACTTTCATTTTTCAAAGGAATATTTTTTTTTTATTATAAAGGGTCAAAATCGTGCGAGAGATTATTTTTTCTGTACTTTTACGAGATAAAATAGAGGGGGGAATTGATTTTCCACTGTCAAGGGTCTCAATTTAGTAGGGTATTTTGTTAGGTCATAAAGGTCTAAATTGGGGAGGATAATTATTCCACTTTTAGGGGTCTGAATCCAAGAGAATTTCTTTTCACTTTTTGGTGTCTAAATCAATGGGGAGTTTATCTTGCATTTTTGAGTTAAAGTCGAGGGGGGTTAGGATGATTATTTATTTTAGTATATATAATGGTCCGAATTGCAAATGTGGCAAATATATACCAATGTAATTTCATATCTTCAAAGATTGGAATTGGTTATTCATATGTATTTCTTAGTTCGTTGGCATAAAATAGAGACGAACTACTGTAGATATTTGTTGGCTAAACTGTACGGATCGAATTTGATTGATATCGCTTCTTGCTTGGCACTCTTGTTAATAAGCTTATCCTCAGGATTTAAGCATCCATTGAAGGGTTAATCCAGTAAACTAGCTGAATCCTTTCAATTTGCCACCATAGTTCCATCCCAAGATGATGGTCACACTCATTGGAGGACGGGGAAGAATTCCGATGACCCTTTGCAACGAATTCTGAAAAATAGGGGATCTGAGAGGAATACTGGCTGGATTTGATCCATTGCACAATCAGTTGGAATACGTGAGAAAATACAGGGTAGATTGAGAAACTTGCTGTCTCTTGATTCTTATCATCAGACTCCGAAAGAATTCAGAAAAAAAGAAGAGTTATCCCTAAATGTGATTAAGTTGCTTCATGATAAAGCCATCAGATAATCTAATTGCTCACATTTGTAACCTATTATTGGACAGGGTGTCTATATCGAGTCTTGATAATGCTAAAATGCTAAAACTGCCAAGCAGATTCACTTAACCTGAAGTATGGCTTTTAAAACGACACTTCACTATGAGAAATGGATGGATTAATAAAAAAAAATTGCAATTATGCTCCCACAATTTTCTATCTCTATGGTCTCTACATTCACGAATGTTTAATTTGGTGCCTTGGGCAAATAACACACGGAAGTCCGCTTGAAGGTTAATAGAAGCAATGCTGTTGTTACTCAGCTGTATTGAATGTCGACTACAAAAGCTGAGAGAAAGAAGAACAGAAGGTAGATCAGAAGAATTATTAGAAGAAAGGGCAAAATTTGATGGAGTATTTAACAGAGTCCTTCAAGAAAATGAAAAAGAGGCTGATGAAGAAGTTTGCATGGTTCAAGAAGAAAAAGCAGACAAGGAGAATGATTGGAACAATTGAAAGAACAATACAAGGTTGAAGAAAAAAGAAAAAAAAGAGGGAAAAGGAAGAACAAAAGGGAGATAAGGAATAAGCATGTAAATCAGATGGACTCAAAGGGAAGAAGAGTGGACAGGCTAGAAGAAGAAGAAGAAGAAGAAGAAGAAGAAGAAGAAGAAGAAGAAGAAGAATAGGAAGAATAAGAAGAAGAATAGGAATATGCCTCAGTTTCTGGAACATCATCATCATCATCAGTATTCATCATCAGTCGTTGAACAGACCTTTCCCAGGATTCGCCACACTTCTCTATCATGGACGTCGTAGAGCCAGTACTTTCTGAATTAGCTCGTCCCTCCATCTAATAATCTGCCAGCCTCGGTTGCGCGTGTGATCTTAGGGGACCCGTGTCATGAGTTGCGGTGTCCATTGGTTGTCCGCCATTCTTGCAATATGGCCAGTCCACAGCCATTTGAGTTTTTTGATGGATTCTCTGATGTCTCTGACTCTTGACAGTTCCCCTCAAACTGTTTTATGTGAAGAAACAGAGCTTTCCCAAAAAAGAAATAAAGGTATTGACAGAAAGACGGACAAACCGAAGGAAGAAAGTGATTGAAAGAGAAGAAAGGGAAGTTCGGTGGAAAATGGTGAATATGGTCTTGAGTGTAACGAAAAGGGGAGAAAAATATACAAAATGCCAACATGTGCTGTAATGAGAACTGCTCATGATACGTGGATATACAGAATAAGAGAAAGAAAGAACAATAGAAACTTTTCTCTCTCTCTCTCTCTCTCCCTCTCTCTCTCTCTCTCTCTCGCTCGCTCTCTCTCTCTCTTTAATATATATATATATGGAGAGAGAGGGGGAGCAAGAGAGAAGAAGTACAAAAAAATTATCTGTCAGCTTTTTAGCATCTTTCGTTGGAAACAGATTTTCCTCAAAATTTGCCAAACATCACTATCATAGGCGTCATGGAGCCAGTACTTTTTGAATTCGCCACGCCATTTAGATTTTTGTCGGCCAATATTTTACGGATGATTTCTTGGATCAACGTTGTCCATTGTGATGTCCAGTGATTGTCTGACATTTCTGCCCCATGACCAGACCATTGACATTTGATTTTTCAAATAGATTTCTATGATATCTCTGACTCCTGTCTGTTCTCTATTGGTTGACCAGATCACCAACCTAAAAAATGTGATACATGTTGGAGTCAAGCTGATCACATGAAAAGTAGGAGTAAGGGAGTGCAAATAAGGATTATGACTGCAAAAGCTGGTGGTTGAATAAGAGCAACAAATTGAAAAAAACTACGTCGAGAAGCCAAGTCACTGACGAAGACGAACAAATATATCAAGAACCGATAGTATAAGAAAGCGTAAAAAAGACAACACCACTAGAATTACATATATCTTAACACGTGGGTTCAAATCAAGACAAAACTTTAGTTAAGGAAGGCAGAGTTGTGTTATGATAGTCAACGATTAAAACATGAAGTTAAACTAGTAATAGAATAATGGTAATGATAAAGAGGAGTACTACTCAGATTATTGGTACAAAAACCAACTGGAGTAATTTGTGGTGAAGGGAATAAAAACATAGTAATAATGAAGTGTGTATTGCCCAAGAGTGCTGTGATAAAAAACACAAAAAATGGGATAAAACTTGAAATGAAATATCTGTAATACTGAAGGTTGTAGCAATGGAGAGTGCTGTAGTGGAAAAAAGGAATTAGATTTGGTAAATTGTTGATAATGAAAATGTCTTATATAAAAATTTCAAAACATTAAGTCTACTCTAACTAAGTAATAAAATACGATGGAGATAGGAATTGAAATGGACAGGATGGGAGAATTGGGCTGGCTTAGCCATTGATTCTTTAATGGGAAACGTAGTTCAGGCAACATCGCTGAAACATGTATGCACATTAATCAAAAAACTTTTTTCTTTTTCAGTATGTGTTAACCTAGAGTGTTGTGATGAAAAGTAACAATAATGGAGTCAAACTAGCTGTAGAATGATAAATACCCAGGAACGGTGTTTTGTACGATTATTCTGGTTCATCTGGGAGGCTAATAAAACATTTTTGGCATTAGTGCTTCCGTTTTGAGAATACGTCAGGTATTTTCTAAAGGATAAAGTTTTGTTGTTTTTTTTTTGTCTGAGAACTGAATTAGTTTTTTACCTATTAAGGGAAAAACAACTATTCTTTTTTTCCTTTCCTGAATGGTGCTTTTTTCTCTCCTTCACCTGGGTCGATGATGATGCAATGTTGTTGTTTTTTTCAGTTTCCTTTCTTTCCAACGTATATTTATTAATGGGCTGTATTGGATATTGTTAAAAGGAATAAACGGAAAACAAAATAGCTTTGCGCGCAGTGGATTATAAGTGATTTAATCAATATTCACAGAGGGGAGAGAAACGCAGACTGTAAAAGAATAGAAGAGACACATTAATGTATATTGGATAAGTTAGCTTCGAATGGTTTCCGTGGGACATGAAGATTTGCTCCTGAGAGATATTTAGCATTTGGGGTGAAGATGTTTTTGTACACATTGTGCTTATCGAAGAACAAGAAGCATCGTGTCCTCCTAATACACACACACACACACACACACACACACATATATATATGTATGTATATATATATGTATGCGTATGTGTGTGTATGTGTATGTGTGTGTGTTTGTGTGTATCTGTGTGTGTGTAATTGGAGAGGGAGAGAGGAAGAAGGAATTGCGCGAAAATAAGAAGAGAAGAAGAAAGTAAAAGGGAGGGAAGAAGGGGAGAAAAAGAAAGAAAGCGAAAAAAAGTAGGAAAGAGTCGAGGGATGGAAGGAAGGAAATAAAAAGAAAGTATTGAAAAGAAGGAATTGACAGAAGGGAAAAAAGAAAGGGAGGGAAAAAATGAGAATGATTTCTTTGGGTTGAACATGAATTCAAGAATCAAACTCAAAAACAACTGCAGGTATCATGTTATAATACGGAAACAAGATTTAGGATAAACAAGGAAACACTCATAAAGTCGATATAGTTGACAACAACCTAGTCACAAAATCAAAATTATTT
>OY735203.1:59897535-60027535 GCA_963457665.1 Thysanoteuthis rhombus | reverse complement strand
CAAGGTAACAAATGTGCATAAATCCGATCCAATATGGAAGCACTCCTTCTGTCGGGTATTTTCCACCCCTCTGCCGAATCTTATTGAAATTCCATGAAAACATTTGGAGATGTTGTATGAATAGTCATTGACATATACCTAAATGTATGAAAAATGAAGAGAAATTCCTAAATCAAAAAAATATTCCTGTAACAAACCTGAATCTCGAAAGATTCTCCGTTGCCCATCAGAAGAGAACCGATGATTTATTAGACGATGACCTCTGGTGAACTCGAATGACCTCCAAGTTTAGCTTATGTCGACTTTTTGTAGATCCATTATATTATTATTATTATTATTATTATTATTATTATTATTATTATTATTATTATTATTATTATTATTATTATGTCATTCACTGACAGCTATTTAGTTGTATTACAAGTCTTAAGTGAAGCTATAGACAATCCATTCTCCTATCCAGTACCACGTGGCAGGATTGAAACTTTTGCTTCGGAGGCCGGTATCCTGCCTCTGCTCTACGGATCTGAACGGTCAGTAAGGCTGAATCTAAGCGATATATTTATTTAGCTCGTAATCCCCATCCACCAGAGTGCTCTTTTTCTATGGAAAAGCAATGGATAAGCTTACAATGAACGAGTTACTTGACTTAAAGATTGCTCAACCCTGAATAGGGGAGCATAATGATTATATATATATATATATGTATATATATATATATATATATATATATATATATATATATATATATATATATATATATGCGTATGTGTGTGTGTGCATGTGTATGTCTGACTGTCTGTATATATCCTAATCAGTACATTCACCTTATTTTTCAGTATTCCAGTATATTTTTTTTATTGCAATGCACTAGTTAAACATCATGATGATGATGCGACGTAGTAATAACGTTCTCTCCTGTAAGCAACTCTCTCTTTTCTATCAAAATGACACAAGCGCACACAAACTACTGCCTCCGGTGCTTTTGCTTTTTCTCCCAATACTACAAATAGTCATTTTTTTGCTTGTTTGACGATCATCTCGAGAAGAAAAAAAAAACGTGGATTCTGATTTCATTTTAAAATCTCAACAACTAATATTCTTTGGCAAAATGTACATCGGACTGGAAGGAACTAGGGTCATCGGTGATAACTAACAGTGATCGTTGCTGGTTGGATCCCACGCAAATAAGCGTGAATTTCAAACTGATATAAGTATGAAATGGAAATGTTGTGGTAAATTTAAAAGAGAGCAAAGGGGTTGAAAATTCCCGAAAGAGAAGAAATCTTATGATTTATGGGGTTTTACTTGTAATAAAATCCGTTGTAAAAGCGAAGATATTGGAAAAGTTAATACAGCGGGAAATTGTTGAACGTGCTTTGAGAGATTTGATGTCGGATAAAAGGAAGAAAAGGAAGGAAAACAGGAAAAAAAACGACAAAAAACAATGTGCTCAGGGAAAAGAAAAAAGAAACTGAGACAGTTGAAATGAATGATTAGACAAAGAAAGGAAGAAAGAAATGGAGATAGATAGATAGAAACTTCGAATCCATGGAAAGGGGCATATTGATTAAAAGGAGAGAAAATAGAAGGAAGAAAGAAAGAAAAAAGAGAAGGAAGAAAAATATTGCTAACGGAGAAGAAACAATTTAAAGGGGTGAACGGATAGAAGGGAAAAATGAGAAAGAAACGAAGATGTGAAGAAAATAGAGGAAATGTAGTTTCGAGGTTTACTTTAAGTTTGGCAAAGAGTAAAAAATGTTGAAAGATAAAGAGAATACCCGAAAGTCTAGGTGAGTCTTTCATCTGGAGGATCCATTTGAAATGAAATATCTGAGTTTCAGTTAATGCCAAATAAACAGATGATGCTGGAAATGCATTGCACGTGTTGACATATCTGAACGGAAGTGCACTGCTAAAATTGCATATAAATGAAATAATGAAGGAGAAAAAGATTACAGCCATTTTGTACGTGCATAGGATAGATAGATAGAAAGACAGATAAGTAGGTTGGTAGGTAGGGAGGGAGATATGAAGGATAAAAGGTGATGCGTAGATTGTTCAAGAGACGAAGACAAACATTTTTGGATAGAAAAAGAGTTTGAGGAAGAGAGACAGAAAGATAGAGATAACATAGATGGACTGATATTTCTAATGTGCTCTAACAACAATCAACTTGAAAAAAAAGAAGACATGGGAGAAAGAAAGGGAATAGAGAAGAGGAAAGGAGAGCCAGAAACGGAGAAAAGAAAAACAAAGAAAGAAGATGGAGAACGAAGAAGATTTTATTCAATTCGTTGCGGATATATAAATCTTTTTCACTGTTTATATTTTTTTCCATACATTTATGATTTTACTCATGTTTGCTCACGCAAGTTCTCCAAATATTCTCCATGAATGTCAATGACATTTTGTTGAAAGGTATGCCACGGGCCAACGAACAAGTAATTAAATGTCAGGACCGATCCAAGATTAATTTACTTTTAACCATCCCTGCATTGTAAGTATTTGTGAACAGATTTCCATGCGTTCCTGCATCTTTATAGCTCGCTTTGTCGGCTTCTGCTAAACTAATATAACGTAATTTAGTTTAGTTTTGACGTGATAAAAAAAATGACATCATTTGTGTTTAAAGACTGATGACTATAGACTGAAATAGTTTTTTCCATATATAATTTGTATTATCTATAGTTTTCCTTCTGGCAGCCCCCTTATATATGCGATTTCAGCGGTCCTTCTTTTTCAACAAGTTACCCTCCAAGGTCTTTCCCCTTTATCAGAGGGAATTCTGCTCTTGTTAGATATTGTACGACCTTTGCAAAGAGAGACGTTCACTCTCAACGCTTCTCAGTTAGGGGACTGAAAATGGGGTCAGTTTCTGAGTTTTCTTCTAAACTCGGCACACAAAATTGCCAATTAACTTAGTTGAAGAATACCCATGAGATTAAATAGGCTTAAGCTTGAGGGTCCAGAAATGAGGGGCAAAAGTCCCCCAAAATGGTCAAATTAAGTGAGAAAAATGGTTTGATACGTGGGTATTGGGGCTTCTATATACGACGCATATAACGATGGTATTATACATGTCCACAACCATACATATCAAAGTTATATTACAACAATAAAGTTATTTATTTCATTCTACGAAAGATGGAGAATTGGGGTCAAGGTCGATGGTTTCGCACTAAAGCTCAGCCTAGAGGCCCAGATGTTTGATAATCCATCTTTCGACCGTGGAAATGGGTAGGATTCAACTAACGGTGCCGGGCTTATCGAAATTCGAAGAATATTGAATTGCTTCTGAATTAATATTTATGAATACGTCCAGGATTTGTGACATCCCCTCAAGTGCCCCGTTTACGTTCTTCCAAGATCAAACACAATTCGCTGCAGTAAAATGATTATTTTCGTTGTGATTTATACGTGGCGACAGGGATTGGAGAAGAAGAAAATAGAAATGATTGAATAAAAGGTGTACAGAAGTAAGGGATGAAGAGAGAAATGAAAATAAGAATTGAGAAAAGAAAGGAATAAAGGAGAAAAAGAAAGAAAAGTATCTGTATAATAAACTGAATAATAAAAATGTTGAAAAGTCAAGGAAAAAAAGAAGGAAGAGAGAAAGAAAAATCGTTGGAAAGCTAAACAAAAGAGAGACAAGTCTTGTTAGTCTCCCAATAGACACCATAACGTTCAAATGCTTTCTGACAGCATGATCAATTTTCAAAAATTAGAAAGAGGGGTGAACAATGTACAAGTTACTTTTCTCCTTGTTTAGTAATGATTTTCAAAATACGTGAAAGCTACCGAGCACAAAATAAAGGATTAATTTAGCATGAACTTGCAATGTAAATTGAAACATATCCTAGAAACCTGATTAAAAAATATACATTTTTCTAAACATAATAAGGAGCAAATTTTGAAATTTGCAGCCCTTTAGCCCTATTAGCATGACTTGTATGTGCGACAAATTCATTATACATACATAGCCAGCTAGACTAACTAGACAACTGGAGAAACCTATTTTGGCAGTTTTGGTTGACGATTTCCGAAGAGGAGACAGGAATGAAATTGATAAAAAGTTAGGGAAAGGAAAAAGAGTGCATTATTCCAAGTTCAAACAAAACTCAGTGCAGTTAAATTATGGAATCAAATAAATTGAATTATTTGTGATTCAATTTCTATTTTTTCCCTTCGAAATAATAAAATTTGAATTATGCTTTGTACAGAATTCGTTTCATACAGCAATGAGTTAAAAATAATGAGTACTTTTTCGTTTGGTTTCTCTTGGAGTACCAGGCGTGGCCTTAGATACCGGCAATGCAGGTAGTTTCCCACGGTGCTAAGTGTTAAAGGTCGTTTGTCATATATCTGAGAAATACGCCCGGGGAAAATGGAAAATCAATTAATTAGATTGAATCAATAAAAAAATTTGAAATATTTTTTTACTGAATGTATGACGGTTGAATTCTCTTTGTTGTGGTGAAACTGAGAGAAAGAACCGTCAGAAATCCATTCACATGACCAACGACGACAAGCTCAGTCAAGCTTAGTTATTTTAGTGAGATACAGTTCCAAAGTTAGCAATGCCCTCGGAGTAAGGTTAGTCTGGCAAGAGGAGCTCACAAGTAGATAAATAAATCAATAAAATAATCATTTTAAGCAGCAGCAGCTGCAACCCTTTAGCGTCCATCGTTAGAAATACATATTACCCAAAATTTGCCACATCTCTCTATCATGGGTGTTGCTGAGCCAGTACTCACGGAAATTGTCAAATTCATTGCACTATCTTATATCAGTTACTGTTTTGCATTTGATCTCAAGGAATCAAAGTTGTGGGTAGTGATATCCGCTACATGACCAGCTCATTGCCATTTGATTTTTCTGATGGATTCTATATCCAATGACTCCTGTTTTCTTCCTAATGCAGTCTTGTGATCTTTCCATGTGATGTTGAGCATGATTCTCTCCTGTGAAGGGTACATGGTTCTTAATCTTTGGTAATCATAAAGATTTTTAGCATAGACAATGATATCGTCAGCAAATCAGAGGTTGCTTAGGTTTTGCTATCAATTCGGATTTCTTTATCTTTCCCAGACTTGATTTTAGAGGATTATTTTGAGGCAGATTGTGAAGAGTTTAGTGGGTGGCATCACCTTATCGAGCTTTTATGTTACCTTATAGAGAGAACCGTAGTGTCCATATATATGTTGCAATATGCTGATATACATTGGGCTTAGGCCTTATTGAACTCCTTGGATTCGATAAATGCTACAGTGAGTGACATTTTGTATTCGTTCTACTTTTGTTGGTTTACTGATTGGAGATAGTCAATGGTCGAGTATTTTCTCCTGAAGCCAGCTCATTCCATTGTTAAGTTTCATCTAGCACTGTGATTCGGTTGATAATAACTTCGGTAGTACGTTTATAGATGTAGTTGAGTAGACTCTTTGGCTCGTAGTTGTTGAAATCTTTCATATCCTCTACTTATATAACAGCATTATAACTGCAGTGTTCCAAGTTTCGGAGACTTTGCTTAGTTGAGTAGAATAGAGTGGTTAGCTTCCTAGTGATGGCTACACCAGATTCTTAGTAGTTCGATGTAATCTGGATTAATGGCTGGCTTCAATCCCCAAGTGTTAACTTCCGTGAAATCTTCAAATTGGTTGCTTGCCAATAGCTCATTTTTTGTTTGTTTGTTTTTTTTAAGATGGAGTGTGATGTGATCGTAAATGTTGTATATCTCCTCCTTGGTTGATTGTGATGTGAAAACGTAGACTTTAGGGAAAACCCCATGCATACTTCTTTGAGAGATAAATGATAAAGCTGATCATTGAATACCATCACGTTTTCTATATTTCATTTATAAGAAAGTCTATCCAACTTTCTTAATTTTCTGTTCGGTAGCTGTAAAGATTATGTTTGCTCTTTAGTTTTATTAGGTTCTCCTCGGTCTTCTCATCTCGTTAATACCCATAATATCCCATTTGATGTTTATAATTTCATTCTCCAGATTGCTTAGGTGCAAGTCTTTTATGACAATTCTGACATTGTGGCTGCCAATGTATAATGTTGTTTTCCTGATACCCTAAGCAAATGATATGGCTGGGCTTTTCGGAACCGCTGACCCAGTGAGATTGTTTTTTTGTTGTTTTTTGTTTCTTTTTGATGATGTGTAGTTGCCCTTGGCGCACACAACACATAACCCGAGGAAGTGATACCGTTGAACGTTGTGAAACTGCCGACTCAGTGGGAACAACTGGTATAATTTTGATTAAGCAAATCATGAGAACTGTTGGGCTATGCCTCGGAGAGTCGGCGGGATCTTTATAAAACTGATGTCAATCAGAGTAGCCTCAGCCCTCAGTCCTCAGCACCCATTTTATCCGCTCGATGAGGTAAGGTATGTATGTCTACAACGCAGTAAGGCATAAAATCAGCCTGATTATTCATTACGAATTTACTCGGGGTATTATGGCTGTAGATTTGTGATGTTTAGCTATGTTTTCTACTCGATAAGTGTACGTATAAGATATTTTGACAATAAGTAAATAAATCTAAAGGTAACACTAGCAAGTTTGAGATCTTATCACGGACGATTCATCTTTGATATGTTTGATCTCCCAAGAGTCTTCTGTCTTTTTCGAACACTGAAACTGAAAGTGTATCGTTTCTTTGGATTTGGATCCACGAGTAGTTTATAGACTGGTTTTGGTTAGCCCATACCTCTCCTTCTTTTTAAAGTTTAGAGAGTTTAAAGAGTTGGTACAGATTTTAGTTAAACGAGTACCTGATTAATCTTGAAATAACCGATCAGAACGAAAAATTGCATCGATACTGCAACACCAGTCGTACTTGGTGACATATTACAATATTCAATATATATATATATATATATATATATATATATATATATATATATATATATGTTTACACATATATATGTGTGTGTGTGTGTGTGTGTGTGTGTGTGTGTGTGTGTAACAACGGGTATATTTGTAACATTGGATTTAGAGACCTGGTTAAAAAGAATGATAAGACGAATCTAAAGTTTAAAGCCATACTTTTTAGCCATTTCGCTTCATGCCCCGTCTCAACGGTTAAAAAAATTTGACGCCCCCTGACGATAGTAAAATGATGACGTAGAAAGGGTATATATGATATAAGATTAGTTTTGAATAATTATCAGCATTCAATGTTCTGAATCAAGTTGAATATCTGCAAAAAGACTCTTTTGGGGCTAAATGAATCCTAACATATGAACTTCAACAGCACAAATACCTTTGTAATCTATTTATATATAGTATTTTTTTTATGATGTAAAATTTAATAACAACTATGCATTTACCAAATTAATATCCTTGTAAAATTAAGGTTTCGGGAATTACTTATTATGCAACTTACAGAAAAAGTATTTTGTTATTAGGGACTAGTTGATACGACTCTGTCTTGCTTTTTAATCTTCACACCGAAATTCCAATTCATCCGCCTTCATATATTTGAATTGCCCTATGAAGGTGTGCGCCCCATGCTTAAAGCGTGTTGAAATTTTGCTTGTCTGGGTTACTAGAGACCCCAAGGCAGGTCCAGCTAAGAGAAAAATAAGTATGGATATGTGTCAAGCTCGACTTTGTTAACAACTACTGAGAAAAAAGGGACTTCCCATCGACCTCTGCTTCTGTAACTCTTTCGTAGACAAGCAGGAAGATTTTTCCAAGTAAAAAATTTGATATAATTGTGATGATACTTCTTAGATTATAATCTCTACTTTTGTGTATCCATTTTTCTCACTTATCCTTATCAGGAAGCAGGAGAGAGAGAGAGAACAAAAAAGGAAAAAAGACAGAGTGAGAAGGAAAGAGTGAGAGAGAAGGAGAGAGAGAGGGGGAGAGATGAAGAATGTTGGCAGAAAACAGGAAGAAACAAAATCATTAAAAAAAGGAGGAAGAATGGCAGAAATAACAGAGACAGACAACGCATTCTATGTCATTAGTTGGATTTTATTTTGCATCCGTCCAGTTTCTGTCAATTTCAAACCAGCAAAAAATCTTGGTTCATGCGAAAATCGTAATTAAATCTTAGTTGTTTGATTTTTGCTTCAAATCGAGACGAACTGAAATCGATTCGTAAAAAGTGACAGATGCTTTTAGGTCGAGGTCAGTAGGTTGGAAGAAGGTACAGAAAGACACGGAATATTGGAACAATGTTTACTAAAATTAGCACAACGCTAGCTCACAGGTTTGTTACAGTTTATGCCCCTAGGCAAGTAGCCATAGAACATGAACATTCTCACAAATGACAGGATACCATAATCGTGTTGCCCTTTTATTTGGGTGCTAGTCATGTCTGTCTGCCTGCCTTGAAGATCGTCATTTAAATTCCTGGCGTTTAATCTGGATTTGAACACCTACTACGAATATCGGGGACAAACAAACGAAGAGTGAATACATTCAACAAACCCCTCTGCATCGTTGGAGGCATAGAAAAGCATACGTTCCATTTGATGAGATTTCTGAAAGATTTTCACATGGATACCGGTCTCCATTGACTTGGAATCATAGTCAGATATTCTGGAAATCAATCGTTGCTTTTCAAAAGTTTTCGCTAGGTTGATAGTCAACGAAATTCAAACAATATCTCTTGAGGACAATCATAGCTGAAGACCATTACTAATTCTGAATTCCGCCTGCCTCTCGTCGTCTTATACACTTATTGAATGACATCCTGCATTTGGGTTCTGAACACAGAAAGTCTTACCAGTGGAATTTACTTCCTACATATTTCGATGTTTCTATACTTTCCTTCATTCAGGATTTATTGTATGTGCATCCCAGTGGAAAGGAATGATTTTAAATCAGTTATAATAGCGAAACAAATTATCACTTCAATGGGACATGTATATACACTTTCTCCCTCTTTCCCCCTCTTTCCCTCTCTCTCTCTCTCTCTCTCTCTATATATATATATATATATATATATACATATATATATATGTGTGTGTGTGTGTGTGTGTGTGTCCTAATGCAGTAATATATGCACACACACACACACACGCATATATATATATATATATATATATATATATATATATATATATATATATATGTATATGCATATATGAATATATATATATGTTTCCATCCACTTTCCATGTCTATACATGTTGTTTTTAACACAGATAATTATATTGAGAAATTGATGTATGATCCAAAGGAATATTTATAATGCATTTTATTATATGAAACTCACTTTGAAATTACCTCCCTTTCTTACATGAACTATGAGTCACGGGTGTATTTTCCCGAGAAAAGTATTTCAATATGATTAAATACTTCGAGGTATTCAAAAAAAAATACATGGGTGAATCAGCCAGAAATACTGACAAGTAAATGATAAAAAAAATCAATCAATCGATGGGCTAGAAGTCATTAAAATATCTTTGGATACAATGTTCATCTGTTAAGATCTTTTGAGGAACAGATGTCTGAGGTGAAATAATTATCTTTTCAATTATAAAGTAAAATTGAGGTGTATGAGTTACCTACCTCAGATTTGTCTTGATAGAAATTCGAAATGACTATAAAAGACACCTGATTATCTAAAATGATCTAAATTGGCCCAAGGACCAACATCATTGGAAAAAATTGGTCCTTATGCAAAATTCTAGGATCAGAAGTGTCACATTGAAGTCAATAACAACCTCCATCTGCTAAAATGACCATAAATGTTAACTGATTACCTCAAATGACCTCTTAGCTTATCGTCACATAGCACATGTCTGCAATGAAGAGATGTACACTTTTGCCAAATCTTCCAGTTACATCGAACGGAAAACCAGGTTTCAGTTTAACATTATAATTACATTGTAAACAGAGAAGCATTGCAAAACGTTCAAAATGATAAAAGCCAATGATCTCCACCATGTAAGTATTCACTGCTATGCAACATTCCACCTTTTTACAGAGAAAATTGTGGCCTATAAGAGAGAGAGAGAGAGAGAGAGAGAGAGAGAGTTTGAAAGGGAGAGAGAGGAGAGGAAAGAGAAAGAGAGAGACTGACTTTTATCTCTCTCATTTTTTCTACTTATAACTGAATTATTTTAATCAAATGCATTACGTCGTTTATTGCATATTTTGATCTTTTCTGTTGTCTAAAATGAAGGAAAGACTTTCCACTTTTGATTAGTCGAAAATGAAAGGAGCTTTCTACTCCTTTCAAATGGTGAAAACAGAACTTTTGAAGGGTTCAATGTGAAAGTTTGAACAATCAAGAGTGTAGGGAAACTTCTCCCTCTCTGTAAGGGTTCAAACACAGACGGAGACTTTTCCTTCCTTTGAAGGGTCAGTATCAATGGGAGATCTCCCTTAAAAGTCGAAACATTAATGGAAATATCGAAACCCCTTCTTCCAGGGGTCAACTGAAAGTAAACTTTTTCAGCATTTAACGAGAGAAAAGAGGAGGAAAGCTAAAAAGGGGCCAAAGGTGAAGGGACATTTTTTTATGTCTGAATATTTTAATATTTCTCTCACATCTGGAATATTTTACCGGGCATAAACTTCACTTATCTGCATATAAAAATGTCAAGCGTTTTTAGTTTTAGCTAAAATGCTATAATGCCAAAGTGGAAGTTTGCTTTCTGTCTAATATTGATACTTTCTTATTTTAAATTTATGTATTAATTACCTGGGGTAAGGAAGGGAACAACCTCACCTTTAAGGATTACAAGTGAGCGGAGACATTTTTTTAAGATAGTGGCTCCCTTAAATCTCAAACTACCGCCCAGAGTGGTGCAAAACTATTTTACTGGTCTGAAAGCTTTGGACTTTTTAACTCCTTGAATATTTTACGTGGATACTTTAGCTAGTATTTATATATATATATATATATATATATATATATATATATATATATATATATATATGGAGAGAGAGAGAGAGAGAAAGAGACGGACAGACGGACGGACGGACAGAGATAGACTGAGAGACGAAGAGAAACAGACAAGAACCATGGATGTCTTGCAATACTTTAGCCGGTTAATGGCAAGGGGTTATCGCAAGACGGCTGAAGAATCCTTTTTTTTTCTGTTTGCTTGTCAAGATACACTTCTGACGAATTATTTCTCTCCAGAGCACCAGACTGCAAAAACTTCTCCGAAAACACCCAGATATATATCGATCAAAAATCTAACACCAAAAACTAATCGAGAATTAGCAGAACTTGGGCAGAGCCCAGTTAGCTATTTGGGGCAAAAATCTGTTTTCACTACCACCCATTCCCACCCCAGCTTCTGCATTTGTTCTTTCGTTTTTTTTTCCGTTCGTTTTTTTTTTTGCGTCTTTTTTTTTTTTTCTCCAGAATTTCTACTTGAAATGGAAGTATTGCTGGAGTTGTCGAACGTGGTGGGAGTTTCTAACCGGAAATAATGTTCGGACTGAGCGTTCAGAACAATGCATTTGGTTCAGTGGATCATCACCGTCTGGCTGGAGGGAAAACGCCGTCGATTTTGCTTTGGAAAAGGTCACGCAAAAACTGAACTTGGCTTCAATACCCTCTCTCACGCAGAAATTGAGGATATTCGACCAGACTGAATCGATCCGATTCCTCAAGAAAGTTCAACAACAATGGAAGGAATCAATTCATGATAAGCGATTGATTTCAGCAGGAACCGGATTTTCGTTATAATCGAATAAAGGGCAACAGGAATCAAAATAAACTCGTGGCAAAGAAATTCTGAGTTAAATCACAAAAGGAAATAGCAACCAAGTTATTCTCACATGCTATTGATAGAGTAGTGGTTACAATTTTATTTATATATATATATATATATATATATATATATATATATATATATATATTCGCCAGATGAGGCCAAGAGAGGACAGAAACATAAACTTGTTTAAGTAGCGAATTTAAATCCTATTATATATTTCCAGCTCTACTCTAAAACAAGTTGACTTTCGAAGAATAAAGTTGAATTTATCGAGTTCTCTATGAAATAAAACTATCACACTTCAGATATTGCTTTATAATTTCCCAATGTCAGTTGATTCAATCCATTTTTTTTCATCGTCTCACATATATTTTGTTATCAAGATACAATGTTAAATTATCCCTTGTTAAGATCAGAAGTTGTATACTATATAACTGTTTCGAGGATTTGAAAACAAAGCAGTAACATTTACGCAACATCCCAGTAATGTTGATCAAATACCACACCCTCTTCAGCAATGAGTTTTCAATGTACCATGTATCATACGTATAGTTTGTTGTTCTATATCATTTTTTATCGTAATGCATTGTCTATGGATGTTTCTTTATGCTACACAAGTGCTTCATATAAAATCAGGGCTTACCTACGTAGTTTACTCCCAAAACTTTTCAACTAAGAAAGATTAGGAAGTATAAAAGACGTGACTCGCTGTTCATGTCACTTCTATTGAGTGTTTACCAATGAGAATTTTAAATCTATCCCTCTATCTCTCTTTCTCTCTCTCTGTCTATATATATATATTCACATATCAATATATGAAGCTGAGCGTACATATCTTCATATGTATATAGATGTATAGAGCAATGTTCAACAATATATATATAATTATTGTGTCATCAACAGACAGCTGTTTCAGAGACAGCTGTATAACATCTCTTCAATGTGGCTATAGACTTTCCAGTACTGCGAGGCAGAATTGAAACCTTCACTTCTGACTCGTAGGCCGATATCCTACCTCTGGACTTCGGAACTGGACAGGCAGTAAGGCTGAATTTAAGCGATATATTTTAAATTACATAGAAATCCCTCGTACACCAGAGTGCTCAATTCCTATAGAAGAGCATTGCATATATATATATATATATATATATATATATATATATATATATATATATATAAATCGTATGTAACACTATTTGATGAATGCACTGACGCGGTACTGATCTGATATAGAAATGCTGGGGATCAACACTTTGATCTTAAGCCCACTACCCTAACTGACTCTCTGAAAAGGGGCAGAAGTGCCGAGCAATACGTATATATTTCCATTTTTTGCATACATTTGCGCTAACATACACACATCATCATCATCATCATCATCATCATCATCATCATCATTGGTCTTTTAACATCTGTCGTTTAACATAGACCTTCCCCAGGATCCGCCACAATTCTCTATCGGATAACGTGGAGCCAGTATTTCCTGAATCTGTCCAGTTCATCAATTCATCTTGCGATCCGTCGGCCTCAGTTTCTTATGTGATTTCTGAGGATCCATGTTGTGAGACGTAATGTCCACCGGTTGTCTTTCATTCTTGCAACATGGCCAGCCCATTGCCATTTGAGTTTTTCTATAGTTTCTATGATATCACGGACACTTGTTTTCTTCCTTATATACTGTACTGTCTTGTGATATCTCCATGTAAGGTTGAGTATGATTCTTTCATGCGCACGTTGCATACTTCTCAGTTTGCAGGTCTGTCTCTTGATTAAGTTCCATGTTTCAGCTCCATAAGTGACCATCGGGAGAAAGCATTGGTTGTATACTCTTCTTTTTAAGATTATTGGGATCATCTGGTTCTTGAAAGTTGAGCTTGCTCTACTGAAGGCTTGCCATCCCAAATTGATTTTTTGCTTAATTTCCTCCTCTTTTGAGGATCTTATGGAGATTCGTTGTCTTAGGTAGATGTAATGGTCTAGTTTGCCGAGTTTCGCATCTTCGATCTTGACAGTTATGTTTTTATTCTCGACATGATTATTGCACATGATTTTCCTTGTACTGAAGTTCATGTGTAGGCCAACTTTTTTGCTTTCTTTGTTTAGATCATCTAGCATTAGTTGATGGTTGTGTAGGTTCTCTGCAAAAAGGACGATGTCGTCTGCAAATCTAAGGTTGCTCAAGTATTCGACGTCCATTTTGATTCCCAGTCCATGTCCTGGAAGATCATCTCAAGGCAGGCTGTAAAGGGTTTGGGTGAGCTGGTATCACCTAGTCTTACTCCTTTTTTGGAGTTGAAACAGTTCAAAGTCCTTATGTAGCCGAATGAATGAGTTGCTGTGGTCGTATACGTGTTGCAGTACTTTGATGTATACAGTGTCTACACCTTGTAGGGTGATGGCCTACATGACCATGGGAAATTCTAAAGAGTCGAATGCCTTCCTGAAGTGTACAATGCTACTGCAAGTGGCATTTTCTATTCTGCTGCCTTCTCTTTCAGCTGATTTATTGAATGAATATGGTCCTTGGTCGGGTAATTTCTTCTAAATCCAGTCTGTTCTTGTTGTTGATTCTCGTGTAGTGTTTTAGTTATCTGGTTGGTGATGATTATTGTCAAATGTTTGTATATGCAGTTGAGTAGACTTATGGGTCTGTAGTTGTTGAGATCTTTTGGGTTACACACACACACACACACACACAAACATATATATATATATATATATATATATATATATATATACCTTGCGCTAAGAAAATCCTTTTTTCAATACTAACATACCTACATTTGAACAGACTACGATATCAGTAGAGTAACGTAGATAGATAGATAGATAGATAGATAGATAGATAGAGGTGCGGATTTTTCTATCCCCATGAGTGCAATCATCTTCCCTCTATCCACTTTGAGGTTCGATCATAGTGAATTATATAAAAGACATGCAACCATCTCGGCCACTAGGCTGGTCCCTACCTATTTTATATTAATGTTAATACAAGGTACATCGAAGCGTTCGTGGCTATTTACCACTCATCTATTCGTGAAGGAGTGTGCCTTGCCTTAAATGATGTCTTGGTCGGAGAAACGGGACAAAGTATTTTCTGGTTGAAAATAGGACCAAGTGTTTCCCAGCAGAACTTTCAGCAAAATATCCCAACGTTGCTGCTGCTGGCTTGTCGTTTTCCAAATTAGCATCTGGGAGCCATCACTTTTCTGAGATAACGAAGCGCACGTATAGTGCAGCCCACTTTATTTGTGAGGAAGTGAGATATACTGGACCTGACGACTTCCCTCTATTCATACAAGATTCAGTTCTGGCATTCACATGCGAAGAGAATATTCTCTCGATGATTGGTTTGCATAAGTATTTGGATTGTCCAGGGCAAAGCAACACCATGCACAACACGTATCACTGTGTGGTGTGACACATTCCTTCCTTCATCTCGATTTGATCCCTCTGAAATTTGTGCTATACTAGCCTTCCTGTTGACGTGCGCTTAGTAGGAATACTCTTGTCTATGTCTAATTCGTAAGACTTGGCTACCGAATGACCTCTCGGCAGTTAGTGATTTTCCACCTTCAGATCACTACTGGCACTCATCACAACTGAACTTGAGCATCCCACAGGTTTTGCTCTTTCAAAAAAAGAATATAAACTTTCTGTCATTACAATTTAACTTTTATTAAGGTCACTCGAACTTTTCTACGTACATATAACTGCGGTATTCAACACATCAAAAGCTAGTACTTGAGGCAGTCTTACCTGCTTATTAACCTCCGACCCTGACATGTGCAATAGTTACTGGGAAAATGTTTCCATTGTTGCCACATGTTGCTTGTCATAGTGTTTCCACCTATCAGTGTATCTCCATAGTAAATAAAGACTTTTAGCGACGGTATGAAACCAATTAGTAGTTACATTACTTGAGAAAAAGAAGAAAAAAATCTAACCATTTCATCTTAATCGATTGTTCAGCCCATTTAGCGGAGTATTTTTCTTTTCCATAAACTCCATACCAGACAGTCAATGATCAAAGAAAGCGTGGCAAAACATGCCTTGAGCACTCAACACTTTTCATTGTCTGGGAAAGACAAACAAGGAATATTCTGTCTATATCCAACGGATGTTTCCCTCTTACCGCTATAACATAAAACCAACACTCTCCCTAAAAAAAAAACACATATCCACCTATGGCAAATACCTAAAACTTTTAAAATAAGATAAGCCTACTCAGCTTAAAATGATTTTTGCTGTTGATGCAATTTCTAAATCGTCTATTGTAGTTCCCTTCTGATGATAAGGGAAACATTTTTTATAAGGTTGTTCGGGAAGTAATATTTTTGTGGACCGAATAAAAACATGTAAAATCTTACAAATGTTGAATATATCGTCGAGAACATAATCATTATTATCAACAGTAACAAAGGCCTGTCATGTAATAGGTTTCATTCATTAAAAATTACTTTATTATGGACGTGTATTACAGCTCTTCTTTAGGCAAATGAGTCAAAACTTTCTTTTACTTTATGAATACATGCAGAATTGCGCAGCAAATACTAAAAGCATAAGGGATATGTCAGGAAAGAAATCGGCAATTCTATGATAACAAAAATGAAATAGCCTATCATAGGAATTGTCGCCATATCCTTTTTAGATACTTTTCTCATACACTCATACGTCCGCCCCTTTCACTTCCAGAAACAGTGTATAAAGATTTCTTTCAAGATCGCTATCGGCTGTATAATCATTTTCTCCTGTCATCAACAGTTTGAAATCTAATATTTAACTGAGATTTTATTTTGGGGAAAAGCTAGAAGTTGCAGAGGGTCGAATCTGGATTGTAAGGGGGCTGACAGACTACGGCAATGTGATGTTTTATTGAAAGACCCTGCGCATGATTTAAAGAACGGGCCCTGAGAAAATATGAAATAGAAAGATTGATCAATAAATGGTTGGAAAGAGAGAGATAGAGGAGAAAAAAAAGATAGGAAAGTTGGGAATGCACTTGCTGAATATCTATTTTCTGTAGAGTGAGAACGTTGGGTGATTAACTTATTTTAGATTATATCACTTTATCGCTGCAAAGGTTTCAGAGTCTAAGATTCGATGGAAATATATGGCGAAAATATCAGTCATTTATCAGACTAATTTTTCATTTTTCTGACTAATTTTGATAAGAACACATGCCTTAGAAGGTAAAACACACTGTAGATTAATACGAAAAATACAAGGGGAGGAGTTTGTAACAGAAAAGATAAACTCCAAATGATTTGAATCAAAGAAATAAAAATTTTTTTAAAATACTCAAAGTAATAAGTATATCGAGGCTAAAATATGGGACACAACGAAATAGTATAAAATGTCCCCTTGTTTACTAAACTAATAATAGAGGTAAAAAACTCGTTCGATTTGTTGATCAGTACGCTCAATAGTACTATCAATAAAATTAATAAATCCGATAAAAGGTCGGGTAACTCAAGACAATTGATGGATCCTTATAAAGAGTCTGCAAAGTGTGGACATTACCCAGGATTAAGCTGATAAACTTGTGCTTATTATTCTCTCTCCCTCTCCTTCTCTGTTTGCTCGAATGGGCAATTCTGTGAATGACAAGTTCGAAAATAAAATGAAATGTTATTCTTATATAAACTTGGCTTCATCTCCTCATCTGTTGTCATCTTACAGAGCGTATTTGCTTCACAACCGACACCAGTCCGAGGTATACCAACCCAGATATACCAAGAAATAATCATACCGACTCTAGCCAAACCAACCCCCAGGAACACAGGATGATAATCGAATACACTACTCACTGACAACTCGCTCCTCCATTCCTTCGCCCTCGGGGTGCGTACAAGATATTTATCCAGACCTGTTGTGTTGTCATAACGCAGCACGTCTCGAAATATTAAGAGTAAGTAGAAAGGAGTCGACTTTTCCATTTTACATGAAGCGTATCACAGACGGATCTAAGATTGGCTCATTCTATAGCTGATACAGTTGTGTGTTCCTCGCCGTAGCCAGAGATAAGGACAGGATATTGAATGCTGATAATTAAGCAATACAAGCCCCCTACTTAACCTCAACTCCTATTGCACAAACTCCCTACCTGCCTTTCTAATTTGACGTTATGTGGAACTCAATAAAGCTGAGGAAATATCGACCAAATATTTCCCAAATGTAGCTCAGTCCAACTCAAGCCCAAGGACGTCGAATGAGGGGCGACTCCACTACAGTAATGTGCATCTGCGAAACAATCATGTGAATCACTACTCCAGTAAAATGAGCGCCTCAGATAGTTAAATGATTAGTAAGCTCGTTTAGTAGACCAATTCGTTGCCGTCGTGATATTACTGGTCCTGAAGTGTTTAACCAATGTTGCATTGTCTGAATAATTCAAGGCAAATAACTATACTGCATCTGATACTCAGTCATAAAATTTAGCGCTTTTATATAACAGATATTTCAATATCAAATCCTGTGAAAATTATGGAATGAATTAATGGAGAAATAAATAAGAAAAAGGCCATACCCACTGGCTTGTTGGCTAGGTGCCTGAGTACACCAGACAAATATTCACCCCGCCTTGGGTGCAATCGCCACAAAATCATTCGACCGTAAATTTGATATCTTCACAAGATACGGAAGACTCATATCAGGGCCTCAGGGATAAATTGATCATCACCTGATCAAATGCAATTATTGAATTATCAACGAAACTTAAACATTTATTCAATTAAAAATAATTGCTGTCTTGAAAAGAAAGAAAAAAAAAACTGGAAGTGAAGCAAATAATTGGATCAGTAAAATAAAAAATGAGGTGACTGAGTTTAAAAGTTTCCAGTTAAGGAACATCGTGTTGTGAAAGTTTCACAAACAAGTGAACTAATATCTTCATTCATTACTGAGGCACCTTTCTTTTCTTTTTTTTTTAATCAAGACCTCATAAACAAATTTTTTCTTGGAATTGAGGCTGAGAGAGAAAATCTCCCTCCCCTCCTCTTGAAGATAACAATTTGACTGATAAAATACCATACCAGCAATTTGAAACTCATTTGAGAATTTGGACTCTTCCACTTTCATTTCAGTAGTTTCTTTTCTAAAAAATCATCTCATTGAGATTCAAATAAACCTAGGGTTTTTACACAAAGAAGCTACGGATATACAATGGTTGATGATAAGGTTTTACCCAGGGTAAAAAAAAACAGTATCATTAGATTTTAATTGCTCAGGCAACAATTGAGCAAATCGTCTAGAATTTTATCAAAATATCGTCTAGGCTTGCTTATTTGACTGTTTTATACGAGCTCACATAAATTTGAATAGATTATTGATTACTGGTTAACCATGTTTCTTCATTTTCTAACAATATTTTATAGTAGAAGTAGTTTTTGTCGATCTTGCTCACAGGTTGGTGTAAAGATACTCTATGGTAAATAGGATTGGCTTCCAGTAATGGATGTTTTTTCACCTTTGAAAGACAATGCAGGTATGACATGGATCTCAATCTCCTTCAAAAGAGCTGTGACCTCGTCAATTCATGCATTGGGATGAATACGCATCGAACATTTCGGTAGAAATTCACTATACTTATGGTCATTCAAGCTGTTTTCAATAGAAATTGGCTCTGATCTACCCTTTGTACAAACTACAGCTCCCATTCATACACGTTCCGCCGCTCCCTGGTATTTAATGATTGACTGAAAACCCTGATCTAATCCTATTCCAACAGGTTGGAAGCATCTTGGAAGTGGGTAGACTGTACGATCAATAAAGATAAGATCAATTACAGATCTGAGAAAAAGAAATTGTTCAGAAAATGAAAAAAACAACACGTCAAAAATCGGTCATCGATTTGGATGGAAAGATTTGTTGAAAATAGAATCTATGCAAACACCCATCTAAGCATTCAACTTAGCAAGAAAAATGCCAACAAAACATTGGGATGAAATTTCACTCATTTACTGTTGGAGTTATGAGAAGTTTAATGACAATTGTATGTATAAGTCTAATTGGACTCTGTATGTGCAATGGAAAGAGTGATTTTCTTCTGTTGATTCATCTATCTGTAAAATTGGAATCTTCCACTTAAAAGTAATAATCTTGCTGATAGATATATCTCATACCAACCATTTAAATCACTTCCGCACGATTTCAATAGTTTCTTTTGGAAAAAAAATATTCTCATAGGAATTTAGATACCGGAGCTTTCCACGGGTGGAAAAGGTATTCACAAAAACAGTTTCCTGTGACTAACAGGAAATTAGTGTTCAGTTTATAACATGAGAGAATTTTCAAATCGTACCGTAATGACAAAGTACATGTGAATCATGCATAACACACTGAAGATAATTCATATTAACAGATATAGGGGAAATGAGTGATCGGAGCAAATACGAATAATTTTCTGAAAAAAGTTTTGTAAAGTTTAGTGCTTAAAGCTGGAGAAGTTTGTAGAATATATACATATATATATGTATACATATATATATATATATATATATATATATATATATATATATGTCTGTATGTGTGTGTGTGTCTGTGTGTGTGTGTGTGTTGACTGATTTTTCACTGAGAGTGCAAATGCAGACCTCATGGCAATCAACGATACGATGCCTACTGAATGCCTTTGTTTTCCTCTGTGATGCCTAGTTTTCGACTTCCAAGGACACAAATTTACACATCTAACTAGAATATTATATAGGAGTTGATAATAAGATGAAACTGATAATTGGATAATAATCATGTGAAAATCAACGACAATAAAGCGAAGTAAAACAAATGGTGAATTATTGGGAAAAAATCTTTTATTTAAAATTTCCAAAATAAATTCCTGAGATTTGCAAACTCATTATTACTTTGAAAATTAGAATTTATCTCATTTAATTATTTTAAATCGTGTTGTTTTCCTCACGAGCACGTAGCAATCGGTTTGCATCTCTGATACCTTCTGGAAATAGCACATCGTTAATGGGATTAAATTGATCAAAAATTGATATTTGGGGAATTCGCTCTATTTTTGCCTAATTCGTATTAATTAGACCGAATTGACCGTGTTATGATTTGTTTCAGATTCTCAAACCAGTTGTTTGATGCAGAGTCTCGGGAAAATAGTGAATATTTTCGAAATTTGCATAGCTCATTATTGTTTATTCAATCAGTCAACTGAAGTGTGTCGTCAAGATTGGGGAAATATCAGGAAGTAATTTAATTTGATTACATTAACATCGGCCAACGTTTCGAGAGTTATATTTCTTTTTTTGATAGACATAGACGAAATGCCATCGTTGAGCTGTATATTCATTGGCAGTAACTAATGGAATAAAGAGCAGCAGCCTTGTAACATATATTGTTGGACACAAATCATACCCAAGATCAGTAAGACCTCTCTATCATGGGCATCGTTGAACAACATTTTCTGAACTAGTAAACTCAATCACGCCATCTGACTTATCGTCGGCCCCAGCTTCGCATATGATGGCTGAGGAACCACGTTGTGAGAGGCGCTGTCGAGCGGTTGTCTGAATTCTTGCTACTTGACAAGCTCGTTTCCAATTGAGTTTCGTTGTAGTTTCTCAAACACCTGTCACCCGTGCGTTTTCTAATATAATATCCTGACTTTTGAAAAATGATGGTGAGCATTGTTATCTTCAGTGCACGTTGCATGGTCGATTTGTGGGTCAATTGTTTTGTTAAGTTCTATGTTTCATTTCAATATGTGACTATTGTTAGGATACAGTGGTCGTTGACCCTTCTTTTTAGAACTAATGTTATTTTTCTTGATTTTGAAGATTGGGCTTGCTCTACTAATATTAAGGGAGGGAAATATTGCAATATCTAGGATAGCTTATGAAATCCCCATCTACGTAATAAAATCCCCCCTGTTATTGCTTGTTCTGCGAGGGAACTATCAATTATTTTGGAATTCAGGCGATGGGTAAACTATTATTTGAGTAACGCTTTTAGAAGAATATTTTTCTTGAACACTGAGTCAATCGATGATTTTTATGCTTGGACACGGCTGTCCCCTAATTGCACCATACGTTCATAGGGCTGTGATAGGAATTCCTTCCCTGTGCATCGTATCCTTCAGATATATCCCAGCGAGACTGTCATTTGATTTCTTTTATACAACACACCTGGTCTGGTCACAACTTCTAACTAGTTGTTTCATTGTAAACATCTTTGACGAATTTGTCGAATCAAAAAGAAAATTATTATGATGAATGAATGATTATTCGATGGTCAAATGAAGACGCTT
Source organism: Thysanoteuthis rhombus (assembly GCA_963457665.1). Taxonomy (NCBI): domain Eukaryota; kingdom Metazoa; phylum Mollusca; class Cephalopoda; order Oegopsida; family Thysanoteuthidae; genus Thysanoteuthis; species Thysanoteuthis major. The sequence goes on along the minus strand of OY735203.1, from coordinate 60,005,570 downwards.
AGGATTTGTACGAATAAAGATTCCGTTAAAAAATTGTTGGAAATGCTTGTTTTTATCTGATTTAAGAGAAAATTCATGTCTTTTCCTTCATTGAGTAGATAGCCAAAACTTCCCTCAAAACTACACCATCTTCGCTAAACGAAGAGAAAAAGTTTGGATAAAGAAGTGTAAAGCACTTTGATTGATACCACGTCTTATTATTACAACAGCTCAAGCGGCTATTTGAATTGTAAATGTGAACACGATACCGCGTGCGAGAGTGAAATTCAATACAATAAAAACTACCCATTCCAAACAGAATATATAATAAAGTTGTTCATAAGATTATAATATAAACAAATAAAGACACACCACATAGTTTAAGGCTTTGTAACTGTTAGGACGATGAAGAATAGACGCAAAGTTTAATTAGTAATTGGGTCTTGATAGTTACAGTTGCATATGGAGACGTACTAAACAATTCATAAGATATACGTACGGAAATAAGTGTTTGGAAACTTACAAATTTTCTATTTGATACACTCCCAATGCTTGAATTTACTTTAGGTTTACACAAGTTATGCATTTTAAAATAACATTAACATTTACCAATAAAAGTATATATTTCCAAACCAACAATGCAGAATAGTATATTAGCAAATAACGATTGGAGGAGGTTTTTGGATGCATTTCATATTTATACTTAGTTACACGACTCTGGTTTGCATTTATTGCTTAGGTAACCCTTCACAAGCCTTCTGTGATATCCTCTCGAAGTCTTGACCGACTGTTCCTTGCAAGAGACCATCAAATCATCAATGTTCTTTTGGTCCCTTTGATGAATTCAATGTCTCAATCATCGTAATTTTCGATTGAATTCAAGTCAACAGATTGACTAAGCCTTTTTAGATACATATAAATTGCTATGGATTATTCATTTGTAAGTTATTTTAGCTGTTCACTTCGGGTTGTTATCTGCAAGACCCAGCTGTTGGGCCAGAGAGAGAACACATTAGTTTCCTAAATACTCTAATACATCATACCACTCATGGTAGTTTCAATCGCACGAATTTCTAATGTGTGAAATGAAGTGACCCTCCCCAGCCCGATACCATATTTCCACCTCCGTTCTTTGCTGTGGGGATGGTGTTTTGGGGTCATATGAGCATTTTATCTGTGAGTGGCCAGCTAAAATGTTTAAAAAAAAGTTCATTTTTTTATTCATCTGACAAGAGAATTTTCTTCAAAAGTTATTCAGCTGTAGCATTTTAGCATTGAACATACGTTCCCCAGGATTCACCAGACACCTCTATCCTAGGCATTTCAAAGCCAGTATTCTTTGGACTTATCCGGTTCGTCAAGCAATCATATATTTTGTTGGCTGTGGTTTCACATGCAATCCCTGAGGATCTGCATTGTGAGTCATGATGTCCAGCGCTCGTCTGCCATTCTCGCGACATGACCAGACCATTGCTATTTAAGTTTTCTTGTGGAATTCAGGATGACTTGGACTTTTGTTTTCCCTCTGTAATATTACGATATCTGGTGATCTTTTGATGTAATGTTGAGTATTATTTTCTTTTTAGCAAATTACATGGCAGCGAACTTGATAAAAGATTCTTGGTGTCTCATTTCCAATGAAAGTGTTTTTCATGATGTCCAGGATTTTCAGCAATTCTTCTGTCGTTCATTACGAATAGTTCTTTCAATAACCGTTGTATCAGCTGCTCTCAAGTATTTCTGGATCCCCTTTCTTTCCAGGTCACTGTTTTCGGCATTCTTCGAGTTGCTCTGTGGTGTGCCAGTTCAAGAGATTTTTTTTTGCGATGCCAAAGAACTAATACGTCAGAATAATCAATCCAATGATACTGAAAGGTACATTTAACGTCTTGACAATTGCTTTGTGGCTTGTTCATGTTGCTTACTTGTGACATTTTCTGTTTGGTTGAGATCTCCCTTATTTTGACAATGGCTTTTTGGGTTTCAGTAGGATACAATTTATGAAAGACGAGTTTAATGAAATAAAATCTTAATGGAATATTGCTAGAGCATTCTATGGGTTTTGATGCAAGTACAGGAAGGTCCAAAATTTCATATCTCCTTGAATAGCAGTTCTTTGACGTATCTTTAATGGCGTCAGGATTCTTTTTCTGACATTACTTTTGTTCGTTTTTTATCTGCATCGTATGTTTGGAAATATGTTTTCCTCTCCTTGATGATTGCTAGTTTTATATCTTTGTAAATCTAACATTAATGTGAGCATGAGAAGTATATCAAATGAATATTTTGTAGGTTTCCAAATACTTTTTTACTTCACTGTGTGAAAGGAAGAGTTATCTATCAGGTCATTATAAGAAAGGGAAATTGGAGAGAACTTTAATTTAGGAAAAGTCATTGTCACGTACATTGTCAACAGATTGAAAGTGTGTGTTTTAATACGCATTTGGGGATTCATGTTCCAATAGGGTGCCGTCAAAACAGGTGAATCCGGGTGAAATACCTACGAAGTAACTGAGAAAACAAGTCCACAACATTAAAAAGATCGAGAAAACTAATGCTGAATTCAACGTGAATAAGTGCAAAAGACAAAATGACGCCATGGAATCAAAAAAAAAGTATTAACCGATTGGAAAGGCAATGAAGCTAGTAGAATGAAGCCTAGGGAAAGAGGAGTAATCTTTTTTTATAGTTAAGACCTAAAAAGAAATGATGCCAATTGCTCTAGGCAAGCTTAGTATGTTTGTATTTAGTTCTTAGTATCGATTTAGTTTCCTATCATACTTGGTAATTTCGTCTTTTAGTTTCGTACTAGTTTTAGCTCGATGGAAATGGAGGCATTTTAAGACCTTTTCGTAGATCTTTATTCATCTTGTTACAAGGATTTCCTTTCATTCTATTTTCTAGCTTTTTCTATAGTAATTTATTCAGAAGAGTGAACAACACCGATTGAGCTATTAAAGCTCCTACGACTGGCAGAATATCATATCTTACGCCAAATTCCGTCCTTCATTCTCGTATGATTGTTAAGTCAGTCATTGTTTCAACGTAGATTTATCATCATCATCATCATCATCATCATCATTAATCTTTTATCGTCTGTTGTTGGACATAGACCTGTCAAAGGATTCGCTACCCGTCTCTGTCATCAGCTTTGCAGATCCAGTGCATTCTGGATTTATATAGTTCGTCTCACCATCTTGAATTCTACCGTCCTCGGCTGTGCATGTGGTCTCTGGGGATCAAAGTTGTGAGTCATGATGTCCAGCACTTGTCTCCCAACCTTGCAACATGACCAGCCCGTTGCCATTTGAGTTCTCTACTTTCTCCACTTTTGCGTTTCGATTTTAATCGTTGTGTTTTTTTTCCAAAGCGATTGTTGTTCATGAGCTTTGTTTCGCTGAAATTCATGTGAAAGCCAACTTCCTTACTTTCTTCATTCAGTTCATCTAACATTAGTTGAAGGTCATTGAGGTTCTCCACTAATGGAAATAAACTTGGAATCACCTTCATTAATCAGTTTGAAGAGTAAATATGGTCAGAGTGAATTCTACTTTAGGCATTGCAGGCGTTTTTAATTGGAAATCATCGTTGATAGAGTAGACAAAACGTCAAGAAATATCAAGATTCGGTAGGATCTAGAAATTATGGATAAAACCGTCGAAATAAAGTGTCAAAAAATTAAAGAAATGTTTTTTCCAAAATTGTGAAATACCATTTGGGTGGGTAGTGAATACCAATTGTCAAGTCAATGGATAAATCGCTATGGCTATGAGTGTTGGAAAAAGCATACACATAACAGAAACAGTAATACACACTGAATGAAAAAGAACAGAATCATCCACCATATTTGCTGGCTACGGTCGTTTAATGATAATTAGGGTATGTATATTCTGCTCTCCTCGCCGTGAACACAGAGAATTCTCTTGATTTCAAAGATTAAAAGATTGTAGAGAGTCTGGTTCTTATGTGTGCAAAGAGAAAGATTGTTTTCCATTATCGAGATGTACAAACTTTGAAGTAAAACTAGCCAGTCATAAATCTTTGTCTTGTTTGAGTTTTCTCCTTTCCGAGTCCGGCGTCGAAAATGAAATATATATTTACTTCAATTGAAAAGGAAGGCGTCAAGAGTACGCTAGACGATGTTTGGACTCCTGGAAAGACATTTCATTCGATTAGGAATGGAGCAAAAAGACATGTCACTCAAAAACCAGTATCTTCAGAAATTGAGTTAGAAAAAACATCCGAACCCTATGCAATCGATCACTCCCGATGTCAGGTTGAATAAATTTTCATGGTGAAAAGCAAAAATCAAATTGATATACTTTCCAATGAAAGAAAGTTTTCAAATTAGGGAGGAAAGAAGAGAAACAGAAAAAAAGTATGGAAGATATAGTTCAATAAAGAAAACAGCTAAGGGGAGAAAAAGAGAGAAAGGGGGAACAGAATACACACACACACACACACACACACACACACACACACACACACACACACATATATATGTGTGTGTGTACATATATATATATATGTTGAAGAGAAAAAGAGAAAGAAATGTACACAGATTTAGATGGAGATAGATAGAGATATAAAGAGAAAAAGATGTTTCAAAAGAGAGAGTGACAGAGATGGGAAGAGACGGTTTGGTGAGGGGGAAAGAGAGAGAAACTAAAAAAAGTGAGTGAAAGCGGGAATGATAGAGATAGAGGCAAAGGAAAAACAAAGTACAAATTTTATTTTAACTTTTTTTTCAAACATCGTTACAATATTTATGATTCGATCATAAAAAAATATTTAATTGGAGGGCAGAGATTGAGCTGGGCCCGGTTTAGACCCTCAGTTTGCGGGAGAAATTCTGTTGGCAATGATCCACAGTCACCCACTATCTGTTACATATACGAGGTCTATCTGGAAATTGCCCTGCTATTCAATATTAATTAAGTGGCTTACCCAGAGTGGAAGCACCTTTGTCAGCGCCAAAATTCTCTACTTAGGGATCCCACATACTTATCTCAATGTTCTACTCTGTTGAAATATTCTGCAAAGTCCCCAATCGGAATCCTCATCAGTAGCATCGACATCCCTTATACCATGGAGAACCGAATCTAGCTTGTTATGGGGCCAATTAGATGATGTAATGTTTTGATGGAAAACCCTGCACAAGACAAGAATATTGATCCACACCTTCATTGCTAATGTAAGAATCACATAGTGCACAAGCTCGGTAAATAGTAAGTCTATACTGACTCTGTAGTCCAATGGGAGAGTATTGCATGCGCAGCAAGGCCCCTTTGATAGGAGATTTACTTACATTACAACTTCCCTGATGGTATTCAAAATTGCTTTTCTTCTCATTTTCCCTACAGTTCTTGTGAATCAATACTTCAAAAGTTCCAGTACATTGTTGACTGCTTTTTATATTTGATTCTACAAAATATAATGAAAGTATGCTGTATGTACTCAGCGACAAATAAGGGATGGAAAATGAGGAATATTATTGAATATGATCATCTTGAAAATAAAATTCGATTCTGAATATTATCACATTTTCTGTAATTTTGAGATGAATCCTTCTCATTGAAATGTTTATTTGGACTATTGATCTGATTCCTTCTTTAAAGCCTATCGTGCATTCACAAGACCGAAGAAATTAAGGGACAAAAAGGATATCACAGAAATAGCTCAAGTGTAGAGGACTGAAAGACGTCGTTGGTTGAACAATCTTCTGAAATAAAAACTCGTCTTCATTCCAGAAAAATAATAAGTTTTCGCCAGGGATACAAATGAATATTGCTTTTCCAATGAGCTATTTTTGTTTTTCAGACGACATTCATGATAGAATGGAGGATGCTTTGCCTTTATAATCAATGACGACAGTCGTCTTCCAAGAACACTGGTTCTTTGTCTTCGTAAGCACTGTTTTTCTAGCGGTCTTGTTGTACGCCTGACTTGAAGATTTCTGTTCTGGACTGTCGATAACATTGGCTTCAGTGTTGCAGAAATATTTTCATTTAACTGCTCGGAGCAACTCTCCAGATTTCTCCTCAGTCGAAGATGCGTTTTCAAATTCATGAGGATATTACGATGTATCAAAAGTGTTTCCGTTTATAACAGACCTCAACTATGATGCTTATGATATATGCAACACAAAAAACATTCGATGACTCGATTATATATATACATGACTCGATTATATATATATATATATGACTCGATTATATATATATATATGACTCGATTATATATATATATATATATATATATATATATATATATATATATATATATATATATATATATGCCATATTATGTGAAACCTAATTTGAAATGTCTTCCTGGATTATGATTCATGGCAAAAATATAGTGAACATCTAAAAAAAACTGGGACTGCTGCAAAAATAGAACTTGCATTTGATTACGTAGCTGCTTCAGTATTGCTACACTTTTAAGCATTGTACTAAATAGTCCTACAGAAAGGCAGAAGCCCAACAAATGAGAGTAGGGATATACGTTCAACAACCTGAGGTTATTTCAAATTGAGTACACTCAATATAACGCATTCGTGAATATTCTGTTGGATTCTTTACAAATATATATATATATATATATATATATATATATATATATATATATATATATATATATATAATTTGATCTTCTGGAAGTGAGGCAGACTCGAGAGTGGAAGTGTATTGAAACTAAGTTTATTTATCCGTAAAATATTTTCATCGATAGTGTAGACACACGTTGGGAGGTATTCGCATCTTCAGTAGCGTTTGTTGTGTGTGTGTTTGATGGTTATAAGCTTAATGTTGAACATAAGTTCACCATAGGGAGCTCTGCTTTTCAAGCAAAAAACTGGATCCCTTCTGCTAGGGTCATCATGTTGTGTGGGATTTAGTTCAGTCTGAGATGGAATCTGTGTTGTTAGCAGCAGTCGTATGACTTGGAGAAGAAATAAGGTGTCAGGGTAGAAGGGAAGTGGTTTAATATTGGATTGTGTGGATAGGTTTGGGATAGTTTAGATGGTTGGATGATCAGGTTAAGGAACTTCACATGTATTAACCTTACAGGTCATTGAAAGGATTCAATACTTATTCACTAAACTTATTCAATTTATTTCGAATTGTATGATGGTCGATACCAGCGTTGAAATTTTAATTATTTCCTGCAAATATTCTACACTTGGCCTCAAAGCCACTCGCAAAATTGGAAAGTGATGTGATATGGAACATTATCTGTCCTTACTGCCCCAAAGTGATTAAGGTACTTCAGGATGGTGATTTCTCTTCTGAAATAAAACCAAGGAATTAGTTTTCAATCATGATGGTTTACAAATGCAAGGATATAGTGAGACAAGGATCATGGAAATATATCTTATGTAGAAAATTACGTAAATTTCAAAAAACGAAAGGTTCTGTATAATAACATAATATTCAGGGAAAGTTGTTGTGTTTGAGAGTGAAAATCATCGAAAGTAACTAATTTATTTTCTGTATGCGGCCATAATCCCGATAATATGGTGATGCAACTACCTTGCCTTTTATACAGAAAGAAAAGACTTTATTTAATTTTTTTATGAAAATGAAAATGTATCAGGTACATCTGTCTATATATTTTTTGGTACATTTTAGTTATATTCATGCAAAAGTTCCCCAGCCAATTTTGTGAAGGAAATCTTTGTAGGGTCTTCGAAAGTTACTCAGGTCTGTATTGCTTATCCAATTAGTCAGCTATAGAGTGTCGATTTCCAAACCATAAGAAAAAGGTCTTACGCAATATAGATAGATTCAACGGGCTATCACTGAAGTTTCGTCCAGCGAGAGACGGTTCCTTCTGGTTCACCGCTGGAAAAAAAAGTCATATCTGAATAGAATATTCATTGATTATGAAAAAATCGACATATTGCACGAATTCTAACAGAAAAAAAATTGTGACAAAACCCACGACAGCCTTCAACATCTAAATCTAAACAAAATCTACGAGGAAAAAACCTTTTCCATTATGTTTGGCTGTATTAAAAAAAAATTCTTCAGTACGAAACGCTGGAAACTGGAAGAAGTATAACTTTTTCGAGTAATTGATATATTGGAATAGATTTTTTTCTCGGACCAAGGTCGGCAAAGAATTTGACTGCGTAAAAATGTACGTCCTGAGCTTGCAGATGCTTCGCAGTAAATTGCCATGGGGCTAGGATAAGATGATCCCAAAACCTACAGATTGTCCTCCACATACGTCACGTTCAGATTATCATTGTCTTGCACTTTGCAACATTCCAACGATTTGAAAATGCTGAAAAAATCCTCGTACCAGAACGGTGATTTTAGTTTCGAGAAAAACAAGACATTACAGTAGGCCACATCTGGATAGACCAGTGTGTTGCAATGTTTGTTTGTTTGGTTGGTGGGGGAATTTTTTTTTTCTTAATGCTCCATGAATATTTGTTGATCTAGTCGTCCGGGTGATCTTAATGCAACAGTCACACAGTATACAGGTTCATTCATTGGCGTCTAACTGGTGACTGAGGTATCTCATGAGGGAGTGTCTGCTCACTCATGCACAGTAAAGTCCACACTTATTGCTTACCTGTTCAAATCAAGACCACGTATCTGGTTCTCAGGATATTCAAAATCACAGTGGAATCTTGTCGGGTTGGTCTATTTCAGTTGGAAAGAAAAAAAAACAAAGAATTTTGAGAGAGTACAAAGTAATTTTAATGACTTGTAATAAAAAGGCATTAGAATATAATGACCCTAAAACCATGTTGATAATAACACCGATGAAAATAACCGTCAAAAAATAAATGGAATAATGGATACACTTCCTTCTGGAACATCAGGATACATATTTAAGCTGCAGGATATGTTGGTATAAATCTTGGACAAATATGTAGATAGCAGTTTTGAGGATGAAGAGAATTATGTAAATTCTCCCCTTCTGAATGTTTCAAATTATAGAAAGTGTGAAAAATATGTTGGCAGAAATGATGCAAACTAACATGCTTACAGTATATGCAGAAACATATGGATTGATGAAAATATTTCCTCCTCAGAAGTTGGGAGGACACAGGGAGTTTTATATAAGCCTGATGTTTTGACATTTTCCCTGGTCTACCAGAATCTTGTCTTTTTTTCTCTTTATACTTCCACCAATTTTTAGACATGGATACCTGGAGTCAACCATCGTCTTTTCAACGATACATGTTAGATATGCTTCTCAGAGGAGTTTTATGATTTTTGCCATTTTCCCAATGAGATTTTTATTCTGGGGGCCATTTCCTCTCAATTATCCAAATCCACCGGCTCGTCCAACTATAGATTAATTGACCTATCAAAACTTGATAGAATCTAAAGGAAAAATACAATATGATTCTAAGATTCTTTTTTTATAAATTTTCTTCTACTGTATCTGGGCAAAATTATTGGATTTACTAAAAATTTAAATTATATGCCATTAGCGTGAAAGCAAAAATTGTATCCCGACTCGAATAGTGTAATCAAAGTTGTTTCAGGTATGATATTTCAAAATGCATATGATAGCGCTATTGAGGAATCAATTCTTGCATTATTCCTAACCCTTGTATATACTTCACTTCCTGATGCTCAGTGCAATGCAATAGTAAAATCATTCACAAAGCATTTTCAATGCACGTAAATTCTTTTTTATCCGTCAGTGTGAGTTGTGTTAATTCTTGAGAACTGATAAACCTTTCTCTGGTGATTTGAAATGAATCCTTATCTCAATGCATTTATTCTGTACATGCCTTATTCTGGCAGTAATGCAACAATCTCTTGGCCTGTGACTATCTCTTTCCCTCTGATTTCAAACGAATTTTATAATAAAACCATTGGCAATCAATTTACCTGAACCTTGCAAAAGCCCAATATGTTAGCAATGCTTGTACTGATTTCTGACCACTTACAATTCTTTTCTGATTTTCAACGCATAACATACACGTTGGAGGTAGGCACTTGCTAAAACACCTAAGAAAGTAAAAGCATAACGCAATAGGGTTTTAATTCATCACAACATTAAAACGCCTAACAATACCAAACTATTAAGAGCAGAAAACTTTCTAGCAAGCATGTTGGTCTTCCAGGCCTTCACTTTATGGTTTATTTCCTGCAGGGCAAAGGTCATAAAGAGCAAACGATCCCCGGTCTCTTTGATGATTTTCGGGAAATCGATGATAACAGAGACCTCTTTCGGAAGGTCTATGTTAGTCCTTGTGACTTGCTGCCGAAATATCGAGCTGCAATGGAAAACTTTCTCCATTAAGTTATCTGTTTGTTGAACGGATCGAGAAAAATACTTATTCATCGTTGGTTTCATTTTCGTATATTATTTTGCTACGTATATGTTGATGTATGAACGTATAATATCTTTTAGCTGTTTGTAAATTTATAATAATACATTGCTTCTTTCAATGTCTTATGCCACTTCTGAAATGTATATATGAAAATAAACAAGCGGCTACTTCAAAAACACCGACTTGAATGATACCCTACAGAAGCTAAATTGGGCCCTCTCAGGAAAAAAAATTATTCATGAAATACACTTCACTTCGATAGACAGTTTCAAATTATCAAATATTTTCATTTTTAAGTCACAGCATTTGCATTTTAACTATAAACACAGGCCGAGATTGAAGGTGACCTACGGAAAAATTAAACCGTAAAATATTCATACGAATACGAGCACACATAAATTTCTAAGACTAATGCACGTCTCCCCATATTGTTCCTTTTTAACGCAGCTGTGCACTATTTACATGTCAGCTATCTTGTTATTTTTCGTTCTATGCATTTCCCCTGTACCAGTGCTGCACTTGTGCATCGATGCAGAAAGCTTGTTGGAGTCTCAGACTGTTTGCTAGAGATATACAGAGGAATGTGTCAAGGAAGGCATTGCACTTGAGAGTGTTATCACTATAGAGATGGAACAGGGGCTTTCATTTTAACAGCTAAAAATCTGACTAAGAAAATATAATCAATGTTTTTACTTTTGTTTCCACTTCGAAATCGTGCACAGATATCCTATCACAGATCAGATGGTACCGATGACTCTTGCAGCTCAATACAACGTGGTTCCTTTTGTGCATACCAGCGATATGCAACATTCAAATATCTCTTGCTCTTGTCAATTTAATCCGTTTGTTCTTATCTTTATAAATACATGTCCCACGATACGCACAAATACTCAGTCATATGTCTCTCTGTGTGTGACGTACGTTCACGCATAGTGTGTATGATGATATACACATATTCACACTTCCTTACACACCCCTATGAAACTGATCTTATGTACACTACTATGCTATCAATTATGAAATATTCGCTAGCTATCCCCGGAAAAAGTCTGCAGCTCTTCATCTTACGACTCCTTTCTACTTTCCAACAGAAAAATACATCCTTCACACACACACATCTTAACACACACAAACACACACTCATATTTTACGTTGCATCGGAGAAACTCAAAAATAACTGGTTTTGTGTCTCAATTTCTAACACTATAGAATGATTGTAATTGATATTCAAGGTGTCAAAAATTATCTCGATTTTTCAAAGGTTGTTTTTATTCAGTAGTACGGTTTTAGTCACGGATAATTTAGGTTTTGTTTTATTGCAGTAGTACATATGGTCCTTTAAGAAATACAAAATGTGCGCTTCAAGAAAATCTTTTGAGTGTTCATTTTCATGTAATATCAATACACGTCAATAATATGTAAACATCGATTTCTGTATTCTGAAAACCTGATCTCATCAATATACGTTACACAAACGTTACTTAATCTGAGGGTTTGCTTGCACAGTCATTGTCAAAAGCTCATATTTAAAAGGTATCCGTTGTTCACACACGGGCAGAGTCGCCTATGCACTTGCACCATACAAGGCCAAACTATTTTCAAATCCTGTGAAGTAAACATTCAGATTCATCATTTTCATTGGATCTTTTTCCGATGACGGCTATTTAGTTGTTTATTAAAAGATTATTTTTTCAGAATTGAATCTTTTTTTAAATTTGTCATGACAAAATATTGAACTGAGAACAGTCCAGAATCTGCTCAAGGGAAGCAAAAGTAATCCTTCATCGAACTAACCTTATGCTATTTTCTCACAATTGACAGACACACATTTTCCTTTTTTTCTCGCATCGTATTGTGGGACCTGTCGTTGAACCATTGATTTAAACTATACTGTTATCAAGAACTCCGAAAGAAAACGGGGGAAAATTCCAGTCTTTGTTAGATTCTGACAATGAAATTAAATTTTGTATGATTTAAGAGTTGATTTTTCATGAGGTCGTGTTGGAAAAATGAAAGATTATATGTGGAAGATTCTTCCTGTTTGGCAAATACTCTAAAAAAAATTGCTATCATTGCACGTATCATAGAATAACAACTTCAAAATCCAATAAAATTTAATCTTATCATTAGAATCCTTATGTCATTGATAAGAACAAAAATCAGAGAAACATCTGGAAAGAAATCACTCATGTACACATTGTCGGATCGAAGATAATTGGAAAAAGATATACCAATCTTGGCTTAGATTTTGTGAGAAAATCTTGAGTTGCTGTAATTTTTCATTGGAAATTTTTCAAAAACCTTGACGCATAAACACACCTTGAATTTTTGAAATTACAAAACATCAACTATGTACTGGAAAAAAATCTCACTACTAAGCATATGGTGGAATTTTTTCAATACTTCCTTCCTGTTCCATAATAACACGACTGTTCTGATCAACTAAAAGTCCTTGAAAGAAACGCATGAAAAGGTAAAACGGGGAATTGTCTATTGAAACAAGGATGAGAAAAATTCAAAGAAATTATGGCAATAAAATTTAATTTTTCTTAAATCAATTCAGTGATCATTGCTACATTTTAGAATGTTTGCTATAAGTACTTAGTTCAGATGAGTAACATAAATTACACCATTTTCCTTAGAGATATTTTCATGTTATGTACGCATTCAATAGGAAGGTCGATGTAGTTCAAACTCTCGTATATGATCAAGCTCATAGCATGACTGCACAGTGCTCATACAGAGATAGATAGATATATCAACCGTGAGGAATCGGTTTTTCACTCATTAACATTGGAAAACCGCCTCCCTCTATATTCAGAAAATCAAGGGAATGGCGAGAATTAAACATCTCTAAGCAAACTGTCTTGTTCAACAAATGTTGAATCTATTGCAATACACTTGTCATTATCCCCGTATGTTATGCTGTGATCGGTGAATTCATCAAAAAATTGTGACGTCATGGAGGAGACTGAATTAGTTAGACCACACGTACGTTCTTTCCTTTGATTAAGGTTGTCAGTAACGTGAGAGATATATAGTCAAAAATAACCAGATAGCTACCATGTCATTGAAATCAATCGATATTTTTTTTCCGGGAACTCTTTTCAGTATTAAATGATCTTAAGTTGTTCCTTGATTAATTTTCCATTGATTGATATGTTTTTTCTATATCAAAGTATGGTAGATAATGTTGTTTTGAGGAAGACTTTGACGAGCAAAGATGGCCTCATTGCACTGCACGCAAATTGTCCATTCAGACACTTCAGTCTATATTGCTCAAGTACGGCCCTATCAAAATAATGAAGATATATTTTGTTCTGAATTTACGATGTTTTGTTCGAAATCGCCTTAAGTTACGCTTCTGTCTCCTGAATATTTTACCAAGTCACGCAATGGAATCAATGCTCCATTAGTGAAATGATCGATGGTAAATAGAACTCATAGAATAGCGTAAATGATCGCAATGAAATGTAATATTTTAAGCATCATTATATACCCATTTGAGGGATTTTAGATCAGGGAGTCTTGTGTGCACTGACTTTGAAACGTATTGCTCTATTTCAGTGATGCAAAGTTTGCTTCTTTTGGGATCAGAATTTAACCCCTTCAGTTGTGATGACCAGGGCATCTATGAATCATCATCATTAGCAGAAGCAGCAGCGGCAGCAGCAACCTTTTAACGAATTTCATTGGACATACACCTTCACCAGGATTCACTAAACCTCTTTATTATGGCAGAGGGAGCCAATACTTTCAGAACTCGTCTGGTCTCTCTCGCAATCTTATATTCTGCCAGTCGTGATTCCGCATGTGATCTCGGGAGCCAAAGTTACTTGTTGTGATGTCCACAGTCTCCTAACTTCATTGTTACATGACCAGCTCATTGCCACTTGAGTTTCTTAATGGATTCCATGGTATCTTGGACTCATATTTTCTTTTTTTCTTCTGTGATGTCTTGTGATCTCTTCATGTGGAGTTGAGCATGATTCTTTCATGTAACTTGACCGGCCTTGATATTACTACTGCTAATACACCTTACCAGGGCCAAAATTTTGATTGAAGAATTATAGTAAATATTAACCGATATAGAATTTGAAACTAGAATCGATATCTTGAATCGTGGCTGAACAAGAAAAAAAGCTAAATCTAGTTCCAAAAGAGCTAAATTGGCAACAAGGCTCAGGACGTATATTCTGTTGATTAGGCACTGGGACGATTGCCTCGAAAACTCGAGTGTTACGATTATATGAATATGAATACGGATCCCCCAAAGTGACTTACTTATTTCCCTAAATTTTTTTCCCAGAATGTGGGCAAATTTTGCAGTAAAAGCATTCTCTTTGCGCATCATTCTTTCCTTTTGGACCATGTGGGAGGGTTAGATTCATTGATATAATTATCAAAATTTTTGCTAAAACTGCAACTTTAAACTTTTGATCTTATGAGCAGATCTTGGTCAAATATTCTGTGCTCAGCAAATTCCCCCTTATGTTTTACAAGTAAAATTTCATAACTTCCCAACTCGAATACGTTCCAAAATTACAAGTTTGTAAAAGACCGTAGCTAAGATTAATCAATCAATATAAATATAACGTATTTGATTGAAAATATAGTTCTAATACTGTAAATCATATAAATCAAAATATCTCATATTCTATTCGAAAAATCGCCCATTTTATTGCGATACGTGAAATATATGAGGATATCACTTATTTCACTTCAAATATCCTGTTTGTTTGTTTTTTAATGATTAGCGGGAGGAAAGGTCTTTGCTAGTTCACAGGAGAGTTACGAAAGGGAACAATGGACAAAGGGACATCGCAGTTTCAAAAGAGGGTAGAGAGAGAAGAGAGGAAAGACAGTTCTTTAGTTTTAGAAGAGGGTATGGGAGGAGAGGGAAAGGAAAGCAGTTTACTGGGGGGTAGGGAGATTTGTGCATATGAAATTAATCCAACATCATGAACTGGAACGATTGGGAAGGATTCATGGGTGAATGAGAAGATGTTAGATGAGAACAAGGTGAGAAAAAAACAGAAGCATGAGATAATTGATAATCTTATTTGTCAACTCCCGTGGAATTTCTTCAGATCTCTTTAGTATGAATTAATCCAGGAAGGATAATTTTTTTTTAGTAAATGATCGTCGAAAACCGATCTTCCACTTTACTTCAAGAGACTGATACTAACAAGTATTATCTCTGGAGGGTTCAGTTTTTGATTTATCAAAAACGAAAAAAAAAAAACAATCACCAGTACACGTCCAAATATTCAATGTACTAATATGTAATTATCAAGGAAAAATCAGTTTTTTTTATTTCATTCAATACAATAAAAAACACTAGCACATCATTGATTTACATACATATTGAAAGATTCTAAAAACAGTCTGAAAATTGCTTCAGATATACACTAAAAATTGATATTTTCATACCATTTGATCATACATAGTCTGGAATTACGTATACGTATTCTAACTTGAGTGTGTACGTGTGCCTGTTTTATCTACAGAATAAAAACTCTCAAAGAGTAACCACAGTTTGGAACCATCAATTATATATATATATATATATATATATATATATATATATATATATATATATATAGATATAGATAGATAGATACATACATACATACATACATACATACATACATACATACATACATACATACATACATACGTATATACATACATACATATTCGTGTGTGTGTGTGTGTGAGTGTATATGTGTGGGTAGGTATTTGTGTGTGTGCTGGTGTATGAGTGTGTTTCTATCGGTGTGCATGCGCCTTTTGAAGGTTATCCAATGGCATTTCCTCAAACTAAAACTGTAAATCAACAAACACAAGTCATAGTGTATGTAGTTGTTGTCGTTTCAGCCATACTTTGCAGGATACGACGCATGGACCCTGAAAAGTCATCAAAAACATCTGAGCGCTTTCACCAGCAGAAGCATAGATCAATAATGGACATCAAATAGAACGTCAACAGGACCCACATTGATAGCTCAAGGCTACAGCACTGATGCTAACATCATCAAGCATCTTCGCAGACTGGCTGGCAATGTACGCCGTATGAATTACAGCTGGACCTCCCAGTCAGATCTTCTATAGTGAACGCAAAACCAGTATAGGACCCCACAGCGATCCACTGTGCCGTTAAAAAGATACATTCAAATAGAATATGGATAAGACCGGTGTCAGCTCAAAACCGTGGGTAGAACAAGCGGCAGAACACAATCACTGGCTTCAAACCATCACGACAGCTGCAGGACTGTTTGAAGAAGAACACCGCAGGGATGAACAGGACAGACAACTAAAGAAAAAAAATATGTATCTCAAAATAAATGGAACACTTGGAAATGGGAGTTATTCATCTCCCTCTCTCTCTCCCTCAATCTATCTATCTATCCATCTATCTATCTATGTATTCATCCGTTTATCTATCTTTGTCTCTCTGTGAATCTTTATATATATATATATATATATATATATATATATATATGTTGTGTCATCCACAGACTAATGTTTCAATGTATTACTTCTCATCAGTGTGGCTATAGACTTTCCATTATCTCATCCAGTGCCATTAGATAGGATTGAAACCTTCACTTCAGACCCGGAAGCCCGTATCCAATCTCTGGACGACGGAACTGGACGGTCGGTATGGCTGAATTTAAGCGATATATTAATTTACACAGAAATTCCTCATCCACCAGAGTGCTCTATTCCTATCGAAGAGCATTATATATATATATATATATATATATATGTGTGTGTGTGTGTGTGTGTGTGTGTGTGTGTACAAATCAATGACACAATATCCAACGTGAGATTGGTTTATATTCTTGAAGTGATCAACACATTCAACGTTAACTTGAGTTAGAGTATAGCTTAAACGATGATGAAATCATGGATTTGCCATGCAAACACGTAATGTTCCTGCTTTGTTTGGGCGTAGGCAAATCCTTTATATTGGGAGCATTGTCATGATATATAGCATATTGTCGCAATACACATGAATGGACCCATTTAATAAATAACCGTTGGGTGATCAGTAAATAGTACGACGGATGGTACTCGTCTGTTCGTGTCCCACCTCGTCTGGTGTTAGCCTAGTGGCATGATTAAATCAGTCATTGTTCCTACCCCAAACCAATACATACCTACCCTGATATCATCAGTACGAATAGTAATAAAATTAGATTGCATATATATTTCAGTGTTTTTTTTTCCTTTTTTTTTTTGTTTTTTCTTTTCACAATTCTTTCTATTCCTACAACGACACATTCAGAAGCTGATATACTTGGAAACAAAGTACATCACATTTATCTATTTCGATATCATTTCATCTTCAAGAGAAAAGAAAAATACATATTCTATTCGACAAACTATTAAGAATGGTATTTTCATCTTCGCTATTTCCATATCCTCCTTTTCAGTGATTTATATCCCTTGACCATTTTCAGTTAAACGATAGTCCGTCGAGTTCGGTGGCATCAAACATCCAGGGTTGAATGAATTGTAATACCGACAATCTTGCCTGCTGCAGGGTCAACTCCATTCTTACTTTAATCCTGCCTAAAAATGATTACAGCAATTTAGTATTGTATGTTTGATAAACGAATTCTCAGGTATATAAGACTTGTCACTCTAATGGAGTTAGTACGAGAGCTGCTTACGAATCACTTAGACCTGATTTCAAATCAAGGTAGGGAAATCTTAATTTTTGTATTCATCGGTTTGGTTTCAACATGACAGGACAGACAAAAAGTGAAGGGTTCACTCCTCTTTGTTCAATGTCCTTGTTGATCTTGAAGCTTGACGTGAACATGCTGAGAAACTTGATTTGTTGCATTCAAATTAATGTGATTTGCTCGAGAGGAAAACACACCAGATATATGTAAAGATACATCCAGATGTGAATCAGGCCGACAGTCAAGTCATACTTGAAGCAGCAAATTTCATTTGATACCCGAAACTAAGCAGCATCGACCCAGGTGATTGTCCTGGGGTAACCTAACCACCCAAAACAATCATGAAGTACTCACTTCACAGAGGTATCCCCAGCTTTTCGTAAGTTTGTTTTATGCCCTTTTTCTGCCTTTAAAAAGGGAGAAATGCAAAAATAGCCTTCAGTGATTGTTTTAAAGTGAGCCGGTATAGATGCAGCGTGTTATTCCTTCCTCTCTCTCTCTCCTACACCCCAATATCCATTACCTTCAACAATCCTAACCTTTTACTACTCAGCCTAACAAACTATTATCTCCAGTTTTGGTCTGGGAAGGCTAAAATATTTTCCATTTAAAATTAGTGATGTTTGCTCTGTCGTTTCACACTATTTTAGCTTATAGAAAGTTTTGTTGAGAAGTTCTATTTTCAGATAGTAAGGTACAGTTATATCTACTTAGGCAAGCTGATTCTATCACAAAGCCAATATCATGGGCCTTCTATCAGGATTGAACTCACTTCTCTAAAATATCATTTAAGATAGCAGTGTTAATAATCTTTCTACTGAAAGCACCCTGAATTTATTCACTTTCGATATCATTTGCACCCAGAGGGACGAAAACTGTTTATTGTGCATTGGTATTGGATGGTGAAAGGAACTTGTTCAACATCTCTCTATTATTGACGCCATAGAAATAGAATATGGTAGCATGATGACATGATAGATTAGTATTTACCAGTTTTCAGCGCAGTCTGGCACAAGAATATAGCTGTGAAGTACTGGATGTGGGAATCAATCGCTGATAATGGCCATGGTCTGAAAGATTATCCTGCTAACCTCTACTCACCGGTGAGACACCTGGTCGAGTCTCGTTTACAGTTATACTTCCCTCAGCTTTTGCAAGTTGATTTAAGAGGAACGAGAAAAACAGTTTAATGATAAGGAGAAACCATTGGAACGCCGTCCAATCCACTTAACAAATTACCGTTTCATCAACTTTGGCTGAATTTCGCTAATCTCGGCCCCATGTTAACGCCAGTGATTTACATTCTCACATCGAGGCTTGATTGGTCTATTAAAGTGTCTGGTATCTGGACTTATGATTTGCAAGATTTGCACACGTTCCATTCGCAGTGGTGTTCACACCCTTCCTTCAATTAAATATGATCGAAAACACTCAGTCGTATTATTATTACTAGGAAGTTCCTCTCTGCATTTCTCTGTTGATATTCAACCAGACGCTCTGCAGTTTATAAACATATTCAAGATTTGTGAGTTCTAATTTATGGTTATGTTGAAACTTATTTCCCACAAGATTTTAAAGATCAGATATGGCCAGCATGAAATACGCCAGTTTATTTCGACAAACTCACCCGGAAAATTTCCATCATTCATTTGAATAAAAAATGGGAATTATTTGGATAAAAACAAATTAGTCTCCATGGATACATATCAAACTTAGTTAAATCAGGCATAACGCCACAATGACAAATATTGCACACTACAGAGAGTACTGTATTCACTCTATTATTATCATTAGTTTCTATAGCAAAACTCTGCAGCTAAGTGTCTTGGGTAATTACCAGAGGTTATGTACATCACATGGCCACAATATTAGAGCAACAATCAGGCTTGAACCCACTACTGTCTGATGGACTAATTTACAAACTGTCATTGTATACTAGGTAACCAATTATAGGCATGACTGGTACAAGGCCAAAACTTAGAATTCACTACAGTAGTAAGGAGCTTGCCAAAGTTTTCTAAGCGTTCCTCAGCAACAAAATATCATGGGTACTTACTAAATTTATCTCAGTATGGCACAAGGTCAAAAATTTGGGCCCCAAAGTATGGATCAGCAATATCATTCACAGATTAGCTTCCCAAGTAGTGTTCGGCAAGGATGTGATCCTGGAACAAACAGAGAGCAACCTTCTGATACAAAATGCAAATTTCTGATATCTAAAAAATAGTGACAAAAGAAAAAAAAAACCTTATGAGGATTCAAGATGATGATGATGATATATTACGCCAAGTCATTAGAGGTTGGAGTGTTGGGGGTACAATATACTCTAGAGAGACAGGGGGTGCGCACTACCTATATTACAGCTCCTTGCAAAACAGAAACAGGATGCTATTTTCACATGTTTTCGTAAAAGCGAGATAATGAACATTGAGAAAACCGGAGTCATCTGAATTGTTTTTTTGTTTTTGTTTTTTGTTTTTTTGACAAACTTACCCCCATTTTAAAATTTAGCACCAACTGTTTTGGGTTCTTTTTTTTCTTGGAATTTCTCGATCCCTACGTTCGCCCTTACACCAGACTTGCCGTAGCTAAGTCAATATCTGCATTTAACCAAACTTAAAAAGGGATATTTTATTGTTATGAATTGTGGTTGCGTGGTGTGAAAAGACCTATTGGGATTTGTTGATTCACGACTCAACATCGTTTAATCTTTTATAGGGAACCTGAAAATTACGGAAACAGCGAATTTTCCCAAGGGGAAATGTTTTTTGTCAGTGCATTCTTGATGTATGTACAAAAAAATATTTGGAATGCTTTCTTTTAGTATTTAAAAAGGAGCCTTATACTCTATTTTCATTGCATCTAGTTCGCCACTGTGCAAATAATATGTAATGTCATTTTTAGTCGTGTTGGCTTGATTTTCGCAATTTACAATCATTGGTATTCCCTTATAATTGACCCAATTGTCTACCCTGTATACTCAACTTGGTCCGCTATTCGAAAACCTGGTGTAATCTGATTCTCGAAAAATATCTTCTTCCAAGTGTTTAGGATAAGTGTATCAACACAAGTATTAATATCGATAAAACTAGTGGTAGAATGTGCGACTCTGGTTTGTTAGTCCTTGGTATAATCCACTGCCAAATCATACCAGAGACTTCAAAAATGGTTAATGCCTCCCTACTAAGCACGCAACACAAGAACTAAGATCAAAGAGACCGTCCTTGAGGCTCATCTATTACAGCCAAACCACGTTTGATTAATTCTCCTCCTGGTCAAGCAACGTCAAAACTGGTCAATACCTCGATGGATGAACATTGGGAAATCTGTGGTGCCGGGGGTAGAAGAGAACTGGCCAGCCGGAAGTATGTCATACTAACAATTACCCGTAGATTAGATACCCATGGGCGATTGCCACAGTTTTATTATTGTGCAGGAAAAATAACACTAATTTTTTATGCAGAAAAAATTACCGATATTTATTCACTAAAGTCACAAGCCGTTGAAAAGTGTCTCTCCATGTCTCAAAATTCTAGAATAAATCTACTATTTCGCCTGACCATATCCAGACACACGTCACAAATGTACAATGGGAATAGATACTATTTCAGCTTTTGCTATTATCTTCTAATTTATGTTGACACCATACTGGAAACAACAGTCAGATTTAGAGACATGGTTGCAATTCAATTCAATGCATATACTATTTCTGAGCAAGTTTATATTTTTTGAAAGTTGTACTTGATAGTTTTAACACCACAATTTTGTCTGACTGAACCAACCCTAGTTCAAAGATCACCCATCAACGAAAAAACACGTTTATAATTGCTAGAAGAGCTAATAGATAAACTATCACTATTGTCTGTGGTAGTGAACTTCGAATGTAAATTGGTGTTCCCAGCCACTTTGGAATCTTGGTGTTTGTTAAACGAAATGCAGCACTTACTGACCGATTCTCTTGGTGCTTTTTCCTCAATCGCTTGATTTGACATTCACTGCATCCTTGCAGCCGAAACAATGGACGAGAGAGAAAGACAGAGATTGGAAGAACGAGTGGATGAATGAAGGGACAGAGAGGAATTGAGAAAAGGAGAGAGAAAGAGAAAAGACACGACAGATGAACGGGGAGGAAAGAGATAAAGAGAACGTGAGTGAGAATGAAAAGAGAGGAATAAAGAGAGAAAAGGAGAGCTAAAGGGATAAAGAAAGAAAGAAGAACAGAGAAACCGGAAAAGGGCCAGTGTCAGAGAGAACGAAGGCAATTGATAGTCCATAGAATTATGGAAATCCAAAATATAAGATACCCCAAAAAATGTAATGAAAAAGCAACATCAAAAGGTTCTTCTTTTTACTCGTTTTCTTTTAAAATGAAGATAAAAAACAATAAATTCTCCATGTTTTTGCTGGTCTTTCTCCTTATACCGTACAGCTTCTATTCGTGGCAAGTAATACTTCGATTTTTCCCGCCATTATCATAAGGGCAGACATATCGATTCATCATTCGGCCTTTTGTTATCGTCTGCAGTCTCCAGATTGCGGTGGACGCAGCAGGACGTGGAGGCCACGACAGTCATAAAAATATCACTGCTTGTCTTTTGAAAGATTGCCGAACATATTGTCCGTGTTTAGATGTTTGGTGCATATTCTCTAAATAGAAAATTTGATGAGAGGTAATAACATATTTCCTGAGAGGCGTTTTCTGATAACAGCCTCTCTGTAATTTACAAAGGAGCGGCTTTGCATTCGCTTGACAGTTCTCGTAAAACGCTAAGACAAAAGAAAATAAAGTAATAATCTGTTTGTTCCATTTACGGAATGAAATACATTGGTTTAGCACCTGATATATTAAACGATTGCAGCACTGTACAAAAGAAATAGAAGAGGGAAAGATGAAAGGAAATCCATTCTTTAGACAATGAAGTTTATAACCAACCAAGTCTCACCGTAGAGCAGAAGCTCTCAAACTTTATTTTGCGACGGTGCACTGATGATATATATATATATATATATATATATATATATATATATATATAAATATATGGCATTCAGTTTTCACTCCATTGAAATATGGATATAAATCGGTATATAAGAGGCCAGTATAGAAATGAATTAGACGAAATTATTCATGAAGTCAATGAATCAAACTTTTAGATCAGCATACTAATATATTTCTTCCTCTGCTTGTTTTTGTTTTATCCGTCACTGAAGGGGTCAGTACCTCAGAATATCTAATGAAAACTACAAGAGTGGTCACCCTTTGGCAGGAGCGGAACCGACATAATAACCATTATGAACTTTCCCAAGGCTTGAAATCTATGTTTGTATGATTGATTAGATTTATGCAACCCACTTAAAATGTTTTAGAACAATGTCCGTAGAGAAAAGGATAGACACGTTGATTTGATGATAAGATATCTCTAAAAAAAACGATATTCAATTTTGCCATCAGAAAAATATCATTTGAGTCCAGTCCTTTGACAGTTGACATCGTTGGGGTGATCCAAGGGCAGAGAAAGCTCCTCCTTTATCACGCTCTGTTTGCCGCCAAAAATGTGAAGTCTGACAGGGACCTTAATATTCTCATTTTGATGGAGTACACTTTCCGTTTCCACCCTCGTTAGCTCGTTTGCACCTTCCCTCAAACCTTGCCTTGTTTGATAGAATAGCATCGGCTGACGTACAACTCCAAGTGAATCAACCATCAGTCAAAGATACACTAGGCTCTTTACGTTGCTCCGTATTTTTTCCGGTGGGGGGCTGATGCTTCAAACAAAAAAAAAGATGTAGTTTCTTCGGGCAGACTTCGTTTATAGATAATACACCGACCAAAGTAAGGTAAGTAAAAAGGTTCACACGTTGTTCTGTTTTACTTAATCTTATTCCCTGATTCCTTTTGCCCATGTTTTTTCTTTACTGAATAAGACACAGTGGTGAAAAATATACTTTCAAAGCTTGTGTTGGACCTAAACAGAAGCAAGTTCGAAGTAAATTAGATCCAACACATGTCCCTGATTCATCATCCTCATTGGTTACCAAGTGTCTTTTTAGACAGTGTCTAATTTCCAAATAGAAAGCTTCTCCAGCAAAAAAACAACATTTTTCAGCAGTGTGGTCACCAACTTTAGCTCCGCATAACACAGCATACATTTTAAGAGCTGCGAATTTTGGTACCGTTCCAAATTTGATCTCACAGAGATCAAGTTTTATCAATCAACCAAGTATGTTTATTTTGCTCGTTACTACTGTAGGTGTACTCTTTGGAAGGTTATTTGGTAGTGAATGATATATGCAGATCTCATGTTGCTGAAAATGTCCTTAGACTGCTGTATTTTAAAAGCTCTGTAAGGTTGATTATTTGGACATCTACAGAAACTTCCTGGCGATCGTCAAAGACTTTTTGCTATTCAATATCATAATTTGTATTGATTATCAAAGACCTATTGCAGCTGAACTTAATCCTCGAACATTGATCTTATCAGCCCTTCAGCTTGCACTCCGATCACCTTTGACTGGCTCGCTTTTACGGGAAGGGAATCTTAGCCCAACTCTTACTTTTTTCCTTTTTCATCCATAGCTGCAGAAAGAATGGATTCAGCTCGTAGTTTTCAACTCAAAGTTGTCCGACCCCTTGACTGGTTGTGAACTAAGGCCATAGGTTGTCCCTATTTCTTCACTCGTACCTGGTGAAGGAGATGGATTCAGGCCTTGTCCGTCAGCACTAATGCCAAATAAATGACCTCGGTTGGAATTTAAACCCGGGAATAGAATTCGTTCAAAAGTAATAAACGTTACAGTTTTTTTATAAGAAAAGCAACATTAGTTCTGTAGATTCACTTTTGTATAAAAAAAAATGATGGATAGATGTTTTTAGCAATTGGAAAAACTTGTTGATTACGCACCAAATATCAACTTTTTTTCATCGAAAATTTGTTTGAACATATTTACACGTGGGAAATGATTCCAATTAACTTTTGATTCCATTGGAAGAAGGGTGGAGGGTTTCCTTTTCACTTCACTACCCATTGAAGAAATATATATAAGCGTGAAAAATGTGCATTTGAAGGTGAAAAGAAAAAGTCCAGAAATAGGCCAATAACTCAACGCGTAAATAGCAACTTTTTCACTGTGAAGCGCCTCTAATGGCTATCCTTGGTAGGAAAGCATCAGACAAAGCCCGAAGGATAATAAAAAAAAATGAGATGTAACATTAATCTCTTGAGTTTTTCTCCTCACCTTCCTATTGTCATTTTAGTCTGAGGTCAGTCGGATCACTTCAATTCCACAATACCTATATATATATATATATATATATATAAGATATGTAAACGGACAGAAAGGTTCCAGTCGGGCAATATTGTTGCATTACAAATAGGAGTCCCTTCTAAAAAAAGTTTAAACTTCCCCCTGGGTCAATTGTGTAAGCTCAATTTAGTTCAGTTAAGCTGATGTTTACATGCTATTATAGCATGTTAGATAATAGCATGATACACACACACATACACACACACATACACACACACACATGCATACACACACACACACACACATATATATATATATATATATATATATATATATACAAATATATTTTTAACAGCTTGGTGCGACCTAAAAGGCTCACGTGAATGTAAAGCATCACCGTTGAATATAGCCCACTGAAAGCAAGGCATGCGATCAGCTTACATGAATATTGTTCACACGTTGTTGTTTTTTTATAGTGAATACAGCCAGTTGCATAGAAAAAATCGTGATTAGCTCATTGTCGATTCTACCATCTGTTTTCGCCAGATTGGAATAATAATATGATAACAAATAAGTAAGAACACTTTTTCTATATTAAGTGACTCTGAGTTACTCGATAGAAATTTTCAACTTCGAATTGCAAAATAAAGTTGCATGAACAATCTGAGCAGAGAAGTCTGGATGTAGCCGTTGGTCTTCGATCAGAACAAAATCGGATTGAGCGACATCTTTTTGTTTATACACTAACTAAAATATCACAACCGTTTGAAACTACTTGGCCGAAAAAACCCCGAAACGCTAAGCCTATTGAGATTTTTCGTGGTTCTCAGGATGGTTTCCCATTCATTTTGGACTCATGCTGGCGAAGTTGGAATTTTGTTGTTCCTTTTAGGAGTATTATGGGTCTGCCAATACGGCCTAACTAGTCTAAAGATCATCGCTGAATGTACCTTCCTGTGCATTCTGATATTCCTCTGACTCTTGCTGAATTTTTAAGCCAGAGAACAAAAGAAGGATGTATTTTGCAAATGCAACTATATCTACCATAATGTACATTTTCGTGTCATTTATCTAGAAAA
Organism: Thysanoteuthis rhombus; assembly: GCA_963457665.1. Classification (NCBI taxonomy): domain Eukaryota; kingdom Metazoa; phylum Mollusca; class Cephalopoda; order Oegopsida; family Thysanoteuthidae; genus Thysanoteuthis; species Thysanoteuthis major. Next base: position 59,979,267 of record OY735203.1, on the reverse strand, counting down.
AATATCTAATACTATCTTATCAAGATCGTCGTCTTCGTTGCTCCAACCTTCTGATGGCGTCTTGAGTGTGGTATTATCTTACATCAATCCTACCACGAGATTGAACAAAATTATTATTTTCTAACATCAACCCTCGGATGGCGTCTATTGAGATAGTTATTTTCTCTGGTCAACCCCCCCCCCAATAGTTTCTATCAGGATTATTTGTTTTGCCATCCCCTCTGCCCAGATTGTCGTCTATCGAGATTGTTTTTCCTTACGCTAACCTCTCACTCGAAGGTGTATATTTTTTCTTGTATTTCGTAGTTTCAAATAAAATTCCGTCCAATCGTGTAAAAAATATTTTTATATCAAAACGATTTTTATAAACAGTATCAAACTGGAGGGAGTTGCGCGCGGAAAACTGTTTCTTACATTTGTACAAACCAATGTAATGTGATTTACCGTAATATACATCACAATTTTGATCTTCAAAATGTACTTTTTTGATATATTTCATTTTATTTTATGTAACTTTAATTATTTACACCAATCCATAAAGACTCAACTCATTTCCAATTCCTAAATTTTTCGACGTAAAAATCAAAGTGGTGACTTCTTTTCCTACTAGGTTAGTCGGTAATCTAGGGTAACACTACATCGGTGAATGAATTAGAAAAAGAACTTTTATCCATTCGAATCTAGAATAATTTTTTTTAATTGATACAAATTAGATGAAAATGCAGCATCATTATCTGCTAAACCTCCTGACACATTTCCGAAGATAAGTCTCCAATTAGACCTTAACAGGATTTGGGGACGAACAGAGGTCATTACGGAAAATGGAGATGATGAATATCAAGTGTTTTTATAGAAAGAAGATGAAGTCAGAATAATGAAGAAGACTTTGAGAATGAAATACCAAAAATCATTACAGACAATGGTACACAGAAAATCATAGAAGAAACGTTGGCTTGTTTTTGTTTCACAAAACTTTTTTTTTCCTGAGAAATTGGAGGCTTTTTGAAATGAACTTCTTCTCGCAAATATTTTCGAACCATATATGCCCATAAACGAAGAAGTCCCTTATGGTAACACATTAACCAAACAAAGTATACATATGTATTGATTATATTTTCCTGCAGTTTTTCCTAAGTGAGCTGTACCTTTATTTTTTCATAGAACTCATCAAAGTGAAGAAAAGGAAATAAAAAAATAGACCAAACCTCCAAGTCAGGTCGTAATTCTAGAAGCTCGATTATCAAGCTCTCAAGATGAAGGAAGTGACACTGAGTTGGATGAAACCTTCCTGTTGATAGCAAATAAAAGATGATCAAAAACCAAATCAAACGTTTGAAAAACTGCCCCGAATCCACAAAGTGAAAGATTCACAAAAGAATATAGCTACATAGTTCCTAAACGACTTGTGTAAGAAGGTGCAGATTTTGCTCTTTCAATAACGATAATGATAAAGGATAAGCATTCATAATTTTTCAACCAGAAAAAGGAAAAGGAAATATGGCAACCATATCATCCTGATCTGTTTCCTTTAGTAAATAAAACAGGAGACAGTTTGAAATGAACTTCAAAAACTTCAGATCCAAATGATTAAGATCCTACACAAACATCGTTTGTGAATCCAGGTTTTGCATGGAAATTGTAATGCCTCAAATGTAGAAGGAGAGAAATATACTCACAAGCGAAAGTGAAACACTTGGAAATAACAGGAGTTGTAAAAAGTGCACATCTTAGGGACTTAGTTCAAGCATTTTTCAGGTGATCTAAAAGTTGCATCACTCAAAAATTAATATTGGAAAATAATTATGTATGTTCAAACTGAAGTAACTGCTTTCAACACTGGTTGTGGTTCAGTTTCAATTCATGAGACATTCCATCTTCCAGTAAAAAGTCAAACAACTGAAACGGCTAGAAGTGGACTTTTTGAATGTTAGGTCTTTGTCATTGATGAAATTTGGCTGGTTGGGAGCTATTTGCAAAAAATCATCAACGCCTGATTACAGCTAAACGATTATAATCAGATAATTTCAAAAGCTCAGAAGGACGCAACACTGCAATGTCCTACAATATTTTGTATAGGTATGGTTGTTTAGGGTGACTTTGGTCATCTGATCCTCATCATACGCCATTCTAGATTGATTTAATAAAACGGTAATTAGTTCATTGAACAGTTCAAGATAAGCTTATTTCAACAAAACAGATCATAGAAAAATATACCAACCAGTGTTGTAAACTTTCTGTCGGGAGTTTCATTCCACAAGATAATCTTTACTTGCTAAGTCACTTGGGTCAGGTCAATCAGGTAGATTGATTGGGTTGGTTGGTCAATTTTTTGGGCCTCTTTCACGACAACAGTCAGTTTTATTGCGAACTAATTCATCGGATCATCAGCAGTAGCAGCATCATTATCTTCACTCTTTCAATCTACCGTCACTAGACATAGACCTTCCCCATGATTTGCCACAGTTCTCCATCGTGGGTGTTGCGAAGCCAGTATCCTCTAAATTTGTCTAGTTCAACTCCCAATTTTGTATTCTGTTTTTATATTTTATGGCCTCGGTTTTTATATGATCTCTGGGGATCCATGTTGTCAGTCGTGATGTCCATCGGTTGTCGGTCATTCTTGCAACATGGCCTGCCTATTGTCAGTTACATTTCCTAATAGATTCTATGATCTATCTGACTCCCATTTTCTTCCTTATATACTTTGCTGTCTAGTGATCTCTCCGTGTGAAGTTGAGCATGATTCTCTCATGTGTGCGTTCCGTGTTTCTCAGTTTGCAAGTCTCTCTCTTGATCAAGTTCCATGTTTCAGCTCCATAAGTGACAACTGGGAGGTTTTATTGGTTACAAACTTCTCTTTTTCGGATTATTAGGATCGACTTGTTTTTGAAAGTTGAGCTTGCTTTGCCGAATACTTATCATCCTAAGGCGATTCATTGCTTGATTTGTCGGTACAGCGGGCTTCAAATCTCCACCTTCTTCAAAATTAGTGAATATCTATTGGATGTTTTCTGAGGAGAAAATGCTAGGAACATTGTATAGCAGTTGAGAAATCACCTAACATGTAAAACTGAGCTTCACGCAGGATATAATGTCTTCCTAAACATTTAGTATGAGTGTTAAGATATTTAGGAAGTGGTTTGGTGATCTATAGATGAAGAAGACGTTTACCATAAATGTAAAGTCAATATTACCCAGCGAAAAAGACAAGTCCCCAGAGTTTGGGTTAAAAAAAAAGAATCTATTCTTATCCAATTTGTTCAACAACAGTGGGTCCAATCTACGATAAGTTGCCTTGTGACGTCCCACACACGTGATGCAGTTGACTGGCGAGGACAGCGTATGTAGTGTAATAGACTGGGCAAAGCTCAATAAATAATAATGCACAGTGCATTATTGGGGAAAATAAGCTATTAGTAGATTTTTAAGTAATATCAATGTACCTGATAATTGTTTGCTTTGGCCAAAGAAATTCTTTCCCAACACCCATCTCCGAGATAAGGTAAAATGATTATATCGTTGGTTACTATATAGACTTTCAGACGCGATTCCCTGGTATCAAAAGCTGATATTATGCTTGCAGGTTAGTTGGGTTTCCTTTGAGCGGATTATCTGGGCTTTTATAGTGTGTCTGGGGGTATTTAAAAGTCTTTCTATTCAGACAAAATGTACCATTGACCATTTATAATGCGTGAATTCACACAAATGTATGTGGGTTCTGGCTCAAATCACTGTCACGGTTGATACATGTCTGATATGCCATCTACGAGTATTGTTTGGTATTGTAATCAACATGCGATCCCGCTTATAAAATACGGATAGGGAGTGGAACTTTGGTCCTAATTTTTTGCTTTTGCTGAGTTTCAATACTTCGAGAAGTCATTAACATTTCAATTTTTTTTTCAGACGAATCTCTTCGTGTCAACAATGTTGGCAGTACAACGTTTCAGACGATCCAGTCTTCACAGTCTCTCTTGGATAAAAGTTAAGAAAAAGGTAGCAAACAAACATTTTTATCCACGTATGCAGCAATCTGTTTCGGACTTATGTTTATTGCTAATCCGTTATATCCTGTCATACGCATAGTCAACAAGCCAATATTCGCCATTTGGTGACACTACATTTCCCAATCGCAATTTTCAGGTAACACCTTACCAGAGTTAATATCCCGTCGAACAATTCACCTGCCAACGATAATCTTGAATAGCAGTTTGCCAGTCAAAATATTCACCAGCCAACTACATTTTACGATTCCGTTTTCCCGGCATAACAAGTGACTTGCCAATGACATTTCCCGGTTGCACTTACCTGGTAGTACTCAAATTTGCTCACACACATATACACATACTAACAGACGCACACACATAGCCGCTTGCTCTTATAAGCACAATAACACGTAGAAGCACACACACCGATACTAAAAAATGGGGACATACCTGGATATACACTTATACATGAAGTCGTATATACATGTACATACATACATGCATATAACTGCACACTAACACATTCATACAAATACATGTGCTCACAAATATATGCGCTAACATGCACAGACACGCATTTCTGTACACAGTAACATATACACCCCCACATACACGTACACTTAGATATTTACACACATACTCAAATGTATATACATGTATACTTACAAATGTACATACAGACACACATACATAAATGCAAACTAGCAATAACACATACGTGTGCACATATATATATATATAAGTATATATATATATATATATATATATATATATATATATATATATATATATATATAATCATCTCTTTCTCTGGGAATATCTTTGAGTCGAAATCTATCCCTGTTCATGTGTGTGTTCACAGTGAGCTGATTCATACATATACGTCACATATGAAGATATGCACACGTATATACATGTTACACTCACATGCATGCCACAAACACACATTTACACATACACACTACATTCAAATATATGCTAAACCTGTATAAGCATTTGTGTTTCTGTTTGTACGTTTGCACCATGAGTCTTCATCTAAACCGAGTATATGCGTGTACTCGTACGGAATGTGTTTATATGGCGTACGTGTGCTGTACTTGATGAATGTGTTCAAGTGTGGATGACGAAAGGAAACCTGTGTATGCCACATGTGAATAATTGCGTTTGGTATGTTGCATGTGTGTACACGCAGAGCGTGTAAACGTGTATGTGCGTTTTCTTATATGCATTTATGTACCTGTGTGCATATGAGCGTGTGAACATGTCATTTGAGTATGTAGTATGAGTGTATATGAATATAACCTGGCCCTTTTGCATTGGATCTTTTTCCATAGAAATTTTTGTTCATTAGAGTCTTCTGCCTTGTACCATTCTACATAAGACACTTTTGCAAAGCACCAAGTGTATGTGCGGGCGTATATTCCATGTATGTTTTTTGTTACATATGTCTGCAAATATACACGTGAGTATATAGCATACGTGTCTGGTATATGTTCATAAATATAAGCGTCCATGTATATGTGTGTATACGTGGAATATGTCTATGCATATAATCTTGCATGTTTTTATGCATGCATGTGCACTTATACATATACACACTCCTAATGCATCAATATATCACGCGTATACATATATATGCTGTATACTATCAACAAACATTCATACTGTCATGAATACACTTGCAACATATGCAATATACAAATATGCAACGTATGCACACGCATACCACTGAGAAAAATGTACACATGTCACATATATATATGCGACATACTGGAATGCTTATCAGAACACATTTACAAATTAAACATACAAATACAACATACAAAAACATGACATTTACACATTCATGTCATCATCATCATCATCATCATCATCATCTGTCTTTTAACAGCCGTCGTTGGACATAGACCTTCCCCAGGATTCGCCACAATTCTTTATCATGGGCGTCGCTGAGCCAGTATCTCCTAAATTTGTCTAGTTTATATCTCCATCTTGTGTTTTGTTGGCCTCAGTTCTGGATGAGATTTCGGGGATCCATGTTGTGAGATGTGATGTCCATTGGTTGTCTTTCATTCTTGCAATATGGCCTACCCATTATCATTTGAGTTTTTTTTAATAGTTTCAATGATGTCACGGACACCTGTTTTCTTCTTTATATACTGCACTATCTTGTGATCTCTCCATGTAAGGTTGAGCATGATTCTGTCATGTCCACGTTGCATGCTTCTCAGTGTGTAGTTCTGTCTCTTGGTTAATTTCCATGTTTCAGCTCCATAAGTGACTATCGGGAGAATGCATTGGTTGTATACCCTTCTTTTTAGAATTATTGGGATCATCAGTTTTTTTTTTTTTTGCACGTTGAGCTTGCTCTGCCGAAACGTTGAAACATGTCACATACACACATACAATCATACCTGAACGCACCACAAGCACAAAAGAGGTATATGCACATACACACGTGACATCTGTTAGAATGCATTTATGAAACATGTGGATGTGGGTATGTAAGTTTATGTGCATCTGTGGTGTATATATGGATGTTACACGAGTATAAGTGTGCATATGTAGCGTGTATCCTCAAATGGTGCGTACAAATGTTTATATACGTGCGTATATGACGTGTGCAAATTGCATGAGGCTATGTTGTTATGTAGTGTATATGTATGCATTGCACGTATGCGTAAGTACACTTGCAATGTACGTGAGGATTCCAATGTGTATCTATGTGTATGTGTGTTCATATGCAGCATATGTATGCATGTGATTATGGTGTATGCATGTATGTTTGGGTGGACATATGAGGGCAATTACACATGCGTTTATGCACAATATTAGAATGTGGTTAGTGTTTATCTATACATACATGTGTTTTTTGTATTTGTACATGTGTACGCATATGAAGCATGTGTATACACGTGTGCATAAAGTATGTAGTTTATGTTTGCAACTAGAGAATGGGAAAGCAAATGAATCAGGATAGACGTAGAATACCTAACGAACCTCATATTTGTAACATATGTTAAGAATCTTAACGATCTCCAAATAATGCTGGACGAACCATATGAAGCAAGCAAGAAAGATAGCCTCCAGATGTACTTCAACAAAACAAATGTCATGTAAAATGAAAAATATTGGGGACAAAGACACAACGATCCAAATCGAAAATGCAGAAGTGGAGAAAGTAGACCATTATATCTACCTAGGACAACGAATCTCTATGAATCATCAAAAGAAAAAAATTAAATTAAGTATCATACGAGGTTGGCAGGCTTTCAGTAAAGCAAGCTCGACTTTTAAGGACAAAAAAAATCTCATTGGTCCTGAAAAAAAGTGTATATAACAAATGCATCCCATCGATAGTCAGATATGGAGTTGAAAGATGGAACTTGACCAAAAGATTGATCCTCAAACTGAGGACCGTGCAATACGCACAAGAGACATTCATGATCAACCTCATATAATGAGCAAAGTAAATTAGAGGAAAGACATCAGGATTACATTGCAGTCAAGAGCATCATGGAAACTTTTGGTAAACACTATTGGCAATTGGCAAGACATATTGCATGTGGGCAAATAATTGCTGGACATCATGACTCACAATGTCGATCCCCAGAGATCAGGCACGAGGTAAGATTGCGTAACAAACTACATAAATTCTCTGCAATGCCCATATTAGAGAGGTCTCTCGAAAATTAGGGAAGGTATATATATATATATATATATATATATATATATATATATATATATATATATATATATATATATATATATACAGACGCCAGTAGACTGATAGGAATGAAGATGTGTGTATGATTGTGCATGTGCAGTGTTTTGTATGGTGTGTGTATGCGACATCTGCATAATGTGTTTGTGTAGAATATATAAGGCATGTGTGTTCACATCGAGCATATGAAAATGTATGTGCGTATGGTTATGTGCATTGGCATCATATGTATACATACCAATACATAAGCACACATCCCACACAGAGACACAGAATTTACCTTCGTTGAAATTTGCGTGAGTGAATTTACCGCGGGGGAATTTATCTAGAACTTAAAAGACGTCGGATTAAAATCAAGAACTATTCGTTTCCATGGTGTATTATTGCCGACTCCAGTTATAACAGTGCAGCGTTATCGATAAAACTCTTTCTCACGCCTTAATGAATAGTCGTTTATATAAATGGTCTGCATTGGAACAGAATTAGGAAAAGTTTTAACTGATATAGCATTATCCCCAAGGAGTATTTCTAATTTTCTGTTTTCCAAAATAGAAACCATTTACATCGAACAGGAGACATAAGCAAGCGGGGGATGATAAAATACAGTATTGTTCACGGATTTTTAAAAAATATCCATTACTTTCAGAACTTAACTCGTCTGTTCGCTGATATTTTTTTTCGTGGTTTTTACAGTTTTTCTTCCGGTCACATGAACTGCACTTATTCCTCGGTAATTATAGCATAAGATTGAGTTATTTACTGGGCAAATTTAATTTTAGAATAAAACAAGATTTCAGGTGCACTCAGCGACGATTGGAAACATAGATAGTGGAAACAAATAATACAAGAGACGAGTACATTTTGTCTGCAACACACATCCTGCGATTTTATAATCACACACATATATATATATATATATATATATATATATATGTATGTATGTATGTATGTATGTATGAGTTTCACCATTATCATTACTATCTTTCACATTGAACCCCCTTTTATTAACGTTCTATTTTTTTAAACCCTTTATTTAAAGATAAGTCTCTTCTTCTGCTCCCCCCAAGCCTTTATCATCAGCACCCCCTTTTTCTTAACATAAACCACCCTGTTTCTGGAGATTTGCCTAAAGTTTTCAACATTGACATTCTAAATCCTCTCTAAGTACCTTTTTGCCGCAGTAATCCCATTCTGCCATTTAAACCTCGGTTCCTCCTTTCTATATTAATCTCCATCCATTTTAAAGCTAGATTACTCTTTTCCATTAACCCAAAACCCCCTAAACATATCTCCCTTCTTCTAACAATGTAAAAAAAATTGGTATCAAATCCCTCTTCAAGAACGTATTAAATGAAACTCTATTTGATTTCGGTATATCTACTTATATCATGAATCTATTCCTCACAGCAAATACAGTGGATATTTCAGTTAGTAATACATCTTTAGGAATTTTTCTTGAAAATGTTTCGGGTTTTGATCAACTTTAAACAATTACGTCTGAGATTTTATAAGCATTTTGAGGTGTGCAACTTCAACCAAAACCTTGACTTTTAAGCTGTTTGTTCAATCTTTCCCCTTAGAAAGAGAACACTTCTTCTCAAATTAGCTTGGAGAGAATACCGCTAAGTCTGTAAAAAAAAATCTTAAGAAATCTACAATAGATCATACTAGTTAAATCGTGGTTAACTCGAATTCCGGCAGCACAGTGTGCTGATCATTTCATGATTCAAATTCAAATCCTTTCAGAAAAAAAATATCACATCAAGTCTGTCGTGGTACAATGTTAAAAGATGCAAAATATGATATCACTAGTCAGAAATATGTATGGAAAATGAAGTAATATATTTGAAAACATCAGACAACCCTGGAGCGACTGGAAAATATAACCACCAAAACGTTAGGCAAAATAGATTATTTCAATAGATAAACAATATTGGAAAGAATACTTAATCTCATAACTTGAGACACATTGAGACAGCTGAAGTTACAGTCCATCAACGCCGTGTAGAAAACAACAGTGATAAAGACAACAGGCAAAAAATTAGTAGAAGTAATGAAATGATTGATCTTATAACTTCATAAAACAACTTTCTCCTCCATTACTTTCTTGTAGTATCGCTAAAGTTCTGTTAACTTTGGTGTCAATGTACTTGGAAAAGACTCGACAACACTCCGCCCATCTCGGTTATATCGGTTCAACGAACAAACCTGATAGAAAAAGAATAAAAGATGAAGTATCATCTAACAGCAAAAGAGTAGTGATACGTTTTACAAGTTTGAATTAACTTCTTTATTTTTGGAAATCACGGCTCAAATCATGTTTGCTAACTCCAAAATCTGATATGCCTCCAGTATTTTGAGTTGTATGATGTGCAGGTGATCTAATGGTTAATAGCGCTGGGAATGGAATCGACAAGCCAAATTCAGTGTGTTCATTCACACAAATGCATTTGAAAATAGCATGAACACATCTTCCCAAAGCAATGGATGAATAGCAAGGCAATCTGTGGTTATCAACCAGTCCAAGATATAGACAATTATGGTTCAGAACTAGGATGTGGGGTCCCTTCGAGGTGTATTGATGTCAAATTTACTTCTTCCTGGCTGCTATCACAACCTAGCTCATATTTAACGTATTGTTCTGATCCTTCTGGGCTTTATAAGCAAAGGTAAGGTACAAGTTCTGTCGACTGGTTACCTCAAGATCACTAAACACTTCGCTGAGACGTACACTCTAGGACTGTTCATTTTCTACAGAGATAAAAAAAAAGAGATCCCCTTCCACAGTTGTAAAACAGTTTTATTATCCACTAAATTTTTAAGAGTTAAGACATTTGAAAGTTGAAGTATTTGAATTTTTACCAACCTAAAATGATAAGCAGCTACCATTTTTTTACAAACGTTATAAATTTAATCTTTCTTAAGGATTTTTTAAGTAAAAATATCAGACAAAATATTTACGATTGAGGTTCAAGAATTCCAAGATTTATCGACTTTCATAGATTTATTTTGCCCGTAGTAATGAAATGCAGATTTTTTAAAAATTTGTCGATACTTATCGATTGAATCAACTTATTTTGGAGAATTATATGTATTTGTTTCCATAGGTGCATTCACAGACAGAAAAGTATATAAGCCAGAAAAGTATATAAGCGCTTTCTATTCATATTTCCCTCAATCGTCTTAAACATTTCATTTCATGGAAAACATTTTTTATCTTGGTTGAGCTATGCTTTTCAGCATAGCTTTAACTTAAGTGATTTGTATATATATATATATATATATATATATATATATATATATATATATATATATATATATGAACTGGATGTCCTTTCGGGGACAGGGGACTGAAAAACAGAATACATTAGAATGTTCACTCAGACAAATATGTAAAATATCCAGCAGTACATAATGGAATACTGATACTCACTTATAGATTATAATACATACTAGCTGAAGTACTAGTTTACACGAAGCTAAATAGTTAGGGAGTAAAAGAAACATCTGATATTTTGGACTTGTAAAAATAGTTTCTCTCCACCCTTGACACTGTGAAGGGAGGATCTTGATTTTGACCTCTTGAAAGAGGAAGAAAGGTCTCCTTTTTACTTTTGATCCCTCAAAGATGGGAGAGAGATTGCCTTCATTTTTGAACTCATGAAGGAAAGAAACAGTCTCCTTTTACTTTTGACCCCTTATTCGAGAGTATAGCCCACTTTACTTTTGACCTTTTGAAGACAAAAAGGTTTCCTATAACTTTCGGTCTGTAAAAGGGAAACGTCTTCCCCAACTTTTGACCCCTTAGAGAGGAGACATTTTCCCTTCACTTTGAACTTTCAAAATGTATGTGTAAGCGTATGAAATAAGAAAATATGTCTATATGTACATCGAACAGAAAGTAATGGTCCAGTTTAGCATTACTGCTATATTTTAAATAGATCACCCGTTTCAAACTTTTATGAATTATTCTTTCTAAAAGCATTTTACACGTGACAGACAAACAGACAGACAAACATTGGTCAGCGTGACAGACAAACAGTAATTCAATACATCAAACATAAATAGGGTGAGATGTAATAGGTAAATGTACTGGGAACTATCGATAAAGAGTAAAAAGATAATTCTAAAAAAATTCCTCAAAGCAAGCAGTGATTAACAGCTTTTGGTGCAACTAAATGTGGCTTTTGAAACCTTTCGACTTTTACCTAATGGCCTGATGGTTAGTCAATAAATTTCCAGCTGAACCGTAACAAAAGACTTTCTATTCAACTGCTGTTTTTGTTTACAGTTTGTCAATTCTTATCTGTTTGACTCTATTTCTTCCATTACAATGATTTAGCTTGATTTTCTTCCTTTTCTTTTTCCCTTTTTTCTTTGTTTTCTTTCTTGTTTGCACCTTAAAAGGTCTCCTAATATTTTTACATCTTTCCCCATCTTACTCAGTTCTGATTGTCTCTTTTTCCTTTATATTCTTCTCCCCCGTTTTGTTTTTCTTCGTATTCTCTCTTGCTTTAATTCTCAGCTTCAGAGTTTTCTCTAGACGTCCGCTTTCTACTTCATACTCTCTCTTTTCATTCATTCGTCTAACTTCGTTTTTTCTTCTTCTCCTTCTCTCCGCCTGTTTCATTGATACTCACATTTTCTCTCTCTCTCTCTCTCTCTTTCTAATGTCCCTTTTTTATTCCTTGTATTTTTCTTCTTTTTCATCCTCTTCCCTTTTCTTTCTTTTTCTCTTTCTTATTTAGCTTCTTCACTTGTTTCTTCTTTCGACAATTTCTTTTTCTTTATTTTGTGCTTCCACCCCCACTTCCTCTTTCAAACATTCATTCCATTCTCTTCGTCTTTGTGAATTTTTTCTCCCTTTCTTTTACTTTTCAATATTTTTCCGCTTGTTTTCTCCTTCTTTATCTTCTTTTTTCTTCATCTGTTTTTTCTCTTTTTATGTAATTTCTACATCGTCTATTCTTCTATACATATACATATCCATCCTTGATTTCCTTTCAGTAATCTACTTTTCTTATTTTCTTCTTTCCTTTCGTTCATTTTCGATTTGTTTTTTTTCTATTTGACTCCTTCTCCTGACAATTTTCTTTTTTTTTTCTTATCAGTCACCCTCTTCCTCTCTCTGTTTTCCTACCTCAAACATTTTTTGTATCTTCTTTCATTCTCTTCTCTACCTTCTTTTTCGTTCATTTTCATTTTTTCTTTCTTTTTTTTCTTTTTTCTCCCTGTTTTCATTTATTCTATTAATTTTTTCATTTGTAATCATTCTCTTATTTTTCTTTCCTTCTTTTTTCTCAGTCAATCTTCCTATCAGATTTTATTCGTATTTTCTCTCTTCTCTCTTTCATTCTTTTCATTTTTTCTTTATATATCCCCTTCCTTTCATTTATTTTTTTCTCCTTCGCACTTCATTCTGTATTCTTTTTTTTCAATTCACCTTTTTATTATTCACTTATTTTCTTCCGCTTTTTTTTGTGGATTGTTAATATGTATGTTTTTTTTTATTTTTGACCATTTCTTTCACATTCGTATTCGTTTTTCATTTCAACTTCTTTTGTTTACATATTGATTCGCCGTTTTATTATCGCCTCCTTCTCTTTTTCTCGTTCTTCCTATTTTATTTATTTTTTATTTTTATTTCCCATCTTTTTTTATCTTCTTTATTGCCATTTTTTGCCGCCGTTTGCTTACGCTTCTCTCTCCGGTCTCCCTCTCCCCCTTTTTTCTCGTTCCCTTCTCATCCTCTCTCCTTTTTTCCTTCTTTCTGTCCTTCTCTGTTTATTTCTTCCCACTCTTTCTGTAATCCTTCTGTATTCTTTCTCTCTGGTTTTGTCTCTCATTTTTTTCTTTTTCTTTATTCATCTTTTTTTCTTTCCACAATCCTATCTTTCTTTCTCTCTACCCCTCTCACTTTATTTATCTTCCTGTCTCTTTTGTTATTATTCTCCCTTGTATTTGATTAATGCTCTATATAAAATTCCATTAATGCAATTCCCCACAACTTCCAACAGGTTACCTCGTCGAGGACTAACAGTGTCCAGCCGGCCAGACATAATCGCCTATTGACCTGTGACAGAACTCCAAACAGAGAGTAGGAGGCAAGGAAATAGATGGCTGAGGAAATAGAAATCCCATGTTTGTCTGTGGACAGCCAGTAAAAAACGAGAGGAACAGAAAATAGAAATAATACAAAAGGTCTATTGCTGATGTTATTTCCTTCTTATCGAACATTGAATAAACGATTGAATCATGAACCAACAAGAAAATATAATTGATTCGGTCATCTTATTCTCGTGTTATGGAAAGATCAATGAAGTCAGGACACCTCTCTACACGAAATTTACAAAGAAGTGCGTCAGCAAGTGAATTTTTTCTCCTAATTTATAGATTGATTCCTGGAGATATAAAGAGGTATGGACCAAATACACTCTTTATGTTATTGCTATCATTCCTTTAATTTTTCCTTGTTGACCCCATGTGAAGCATAGAAGCATAAAAACACTGGGCTGGGTAATCTTGCTGCAGGTTCGGTAGCACATAGGTTTTGACGAGGTGGAGTTCCTAACCCTATGCCCAACCTTCACCTTATAGCCGTGTTTTGGACCGGTTGAGTGACCTTTGATTATTTACCCATAACCAAGGGAAAGTGGATTCCCGCCTCTCACTAAAGGCATTAGTGCGATGTGAACACAACCGCCGTAGGCTAAAATTCGTTTCGTCGCTTCATTTGTCGGTAACGGTTATGCGACTTGCACCTTCATAACTATCAGTTTTGCTGAAGATGCGAGTAACAGCACGGGGATGGAATCAATTAGCCTTGTTCTAACTAGGATAAGCTGGTTACGTACACGAGAGGCATGAATCCATCCTTTCACCGCCCAGCTATTGTAGAATGGACTCTCTTGTTTTGGGGGAGGGACAACAAGTCTGAGGAAAATCACACGTTTGTCTGTGCATAGCCGATAAAATAATAAAAAGGAATAGAAAATTATAATCATACAAAATGCTGGTTTCTAACTTCATTTCCTCCTTATCGAACATTGGATAAACCAGTGAATCATGAATCAGCACAAATAGAGAGATCTAACTATAGTTTTATTGAACCAAATAAACTAATAGAAAATAACTCCAACATAAAATGACTAGCTAAAGTACCCATCTACGGTGTCTTGAGTTGTTCTTCGGATTTTCTCTTTCTTATTTTTGTGTTTTTGAATGGTTAATGGGGGAATAACATCAAATATACCCTCAAAACTTATAGACATTGATTAATGTTTAGTTTTTTTGCTATTTTGCATCTAAGTGCTAAACGCCTTTAGTTATATAATGTTCCCGTTTCTAAAATGAGCACCTCGCCTTCATTTTTCATCTATATGCTTACGTGACTAACATTTGCTTCACGGTGGTGTCATTCTGTATCGTAAGATTTCTCATTATTTCAATTTTGGTCTACACACACCAGTAATGAAACACTGGTGTTGATGGTTTTAATACTATAACTATCGGATAGACTGGCAATTCTTATGACTCTTATCATTAGAATCACAAGAACAGAGACCCAATTGTACTTTTGGTACCTAGATGGGGATGCAACACGTTTATGTCTTTGTGACAAGCGAAGATAAATTTGAAGATCCATAAAATATACTATATCACTCAACCATAGAGAACTGGTCAGTAAACCCGAACACAAATTACTGTGGAACAGATAACAGAGAAATAGTGTACATTTTGATACAAACATGGGATTTGGTGTTTGCTCTTTAGAGGTTTTTGACCAGATCTACCGAAATGACCGCTTATGAATCTATGATTGCGGCAATAGAGCATTACTCTCAGATCTTCATATGGAGATAAATCTTAAAGTAATGGAAGAAGCAAATATCAGCAAGAGTTCGAACACTCAAATCTCCTATTTTTGCACACACCAAAATGAATACTGAAAAATACTAGCATGCGTTCATATAGACAAGAAGAGTCACAGCGTTTGTTTGTCAGGCTATAGAATCCAATGGACAGATGCGTGGCCCAACCAAATTTGACATGCATACTCAATAATCTAGGGGAATGTTTTTAGCAAATTGTTATGTTTACTCCCCTCCGAAAAATTGTGTTTATGGGTGTCTATTTACGATAAAAATTCAATGCTAAATCGACACATATTTTGTGCCTGTGCATTATTGTACCATGAACTTGAAAAGAATATCGTTTGAATCTTTTTTCCATCAATTCTCAAAGATGCATCACCATGAAATGTTGGTATTATAAGAGGCCTTTCAAACATTTCATATCACAATCAATTAGGATAATTTGGGTGAAAAGTTTTGCCGATGATTAATTCTATTTTCTCTGCAGTAGCGGGTTGATTGACTGGCTAACAAATAACTGATTACATTTCGGCCTCTTACACAGCGAAAATTTCATAAAGAGAAGAGTTTAACTGATTTCAAGGAAAATAACTTGTCTGTTTTGAAACAAAACATTCACATGTCTGATTATCTGTTTGATATTATACTTACATTTGTCAGACTACCTTCTTTTGTACGAACATGCTATAAAATTGACCATTCATACTACAAATATGTCAAAAAAAACCCTTTGTGATTGGTAAAGTAACTGGGGAGATAAGACTCCTTGGTCTGGTACGTAATTAATAATGCTGCTAGCTCAAATTCGAATAAGATGATACTGGGTGTTGTGCTTGTTTCCCCTTTTTAATACTCAGGACGCCGTAGACGGGTACTTGAGCTAGTCATGTTATATCGGAGTTGTTTAGTATTCATTTGTTTAATGCAATAAAACTCCATTTTTTTTCTAAAGTTAGATCCTTCTATTTCAATCAATCTTCTGAACGCGAAATGTGGGTCGATTGGCAGTTTTCGAAATGTATCAAAACGATGTATTTATGTATGTATACATCTGGCAGTATTTATGTCAATTCTTTTGTTGATTATGAATATTGGTTTCATCTCTTGGGTTTGTTTTTTTTTCGACGGGTTTAGATAAGCAACCCATACATGAAGTTTGATTGTTTTTATAATCTGCATATCGCTCGTTTTGTACCGTAGCAAGATTTCATAAAACGTCAATCTGATGCAGTTTGTCCAACGGGACATGCGTCAGAAAATTGATCCGCTCAGGATATCGTTTGAATAACAACCAGTTTCTAAATCCAATATGTACAACAATGTGATTTATGGTAATCTTCAAAATCTAAAATCAAATTCAGAATTCATTTTATGCCAAGTTGCATTTGGCCTTAAGTACAGATACAGTAGTTACGTCTAGTACCTACTCTGGTGGTAGGGTTAAGTTTCTTTTGCATCCATAAGTACCCTCATTTTTACTTTTGATATGAGTGCCTTGGGTATGAAGGATGAAAAGAACTTGGCATTGTCCCTGGATAGCCGTCAGTTGGCTTCCATGTTTAATTCAGAATGTTTCATATGCTGCAGAAAGGCTTTCCAACTTTGGCATCTCGACAGAGAGATCGAATACTCTATACTACAGAAAAACGAAACGACCTTATCAATGGATCCTGATACGATATTTACCTAAATAGATCGTTTACTGATAGTAGCATAATCGAGTGACAGACTAAAGTTATTAGATAATTTCTGAAGATCGGACATACAAGGTCTGTCTGGATAGTAGCCAGATATTGCATATATCTTGAAAACTGATTTCATGGCCTCGATGTAACTTGTCAATGAAACAGCATATGCCTTTACAAATACTCTCAAATGGTTACTAAACAGCAGTCAGAATCCATTGAGTAACCTTGTGTACTGTGTGCCTAAGCAAAATCATTCTTCTCATTTTATACAGAGATTTTCAGCGAAAGAAAACATCACCAAGATATTTCTGACCTCACTTCCCCATCCCTGACAGTCAAGATTAGTCTTTCTGTATGTACTTACTCTTTCATAAGGACTCTCAGATGATGTGATATTAAGATGATTACAACGAGGCAGTTCATTGACATCCGGATGGAAGATCTTGCATACCGTTTTGAATTCAGTTATTTCTTTTTGAAAAGAACAAAAACTAATATCCATTAATCATAATTCAGATGTAGACAATTAAAAAGCAAATGCTGACTCTAATGAGAAAGAAATCAATCATTACACCATTTTCGATGATAGCAACTCTATTTTTATTTTGTTTTTATTCTTCAATATATTACACTAAAAGGGTCAGAATTAGATATTACTAAAATGCCTAATTCTAAACTATTTTTTTCTCAAATAATGCTTCGGGTGTTCAATCAATAAGACTTCTGCTTCTTTCCGAAACTGGTAAGTTTACTTCCTTTGGAGAACTTCAATTTTTGCAGATAATTAAATTATAGTGTTATGTATGATAGCAGGTTTTTTTTAAAAAAACAAGAAAAAAGAAAAAAAACATTATTTATTTAATTTAAACCTAGACAATCACTACCCTCCAGCAAAAACATTGTAATCAAATAAATAATGAAAAAAGCCAATTTGCTAACCTCAGATCAAGTCAACTCCATGATGATAAATTTCGAATACTTCACACTGCAATAAAAAAAAGAAAAAAAACAACACGTGAAACCATTAATTGAAGGAAAATGAAAAGTAACTAATAAAATCCTTTTTGATAATCAGTTGACTATTTACAACGGAATAAATAGATATATTTATTATAAAATACAAATTTGTTTATTGTATCCGTGTATTATGAAAATATTTCAGTTTTTTAAGGGTAATATGTTAATTATGATAACCAACGTCTCCAACCGTTTCTCCACCTGTCACACGCTCTATATGTCTGTCCATCCGCGACATTTCAAAAATGAAAATTCTATATTTAAAGATGCTGGGGTAGGAAGGAGGTTCTGGGAATGAAAATCACAATAAAAATACCGCAAAAAAGTTTGCAGGGTAAAGAAAAACAGCGTAGGGGTATAAAATAAGGCAGGGGGTTCGAACATTAATGTACCTCGCTAAAGAGAACGGCTGAACTTGACTCTCATAGAAAATAAAAAGGCGATAACTTGCTTTCAAAAGTCTGTGAGAGGGTGATCTTGTAATGTGTCGAAAAGATCGACTCCTATGAGCTTTTCCAGATTTTGCAATGCTTTAGATTTTCACCTTTATGTATACTTATATTCAAACACACACACACACACACACACACACACACATATATATATATATACATATATATATATATATATATATATATAGAGAGAGAGAGAGAGAGAGAGGGGGGGATGGTCAAAAGATCTAGGACTTTCGAACATTTTGACAAACTTTCGACCCGGTTAACAAAGGGCTTGATCACAAACAATAAAAATTAACTGGGATGTCGAACAATTTTTCAGTTATCCTCAATACTGTATGCTTAAATACACACACACACACACACATATATATATATATATATATATATATATATATATATATATATATATATATATATATCAATACTGTATGCTTGAATATATATATATATATATATATACACACACACACACACACACACATATATATATGTATATATATATATATATATATATCAATACTGTATGCTTGAATATATATATATATATACACACACACACACACATATATATATATATATATATATATATATATAATGTATGTAGATATCTTTTTGAATATGAATACATATATAGAGTTGCCTTTTGTGCACAAACACACACTCCATACACACGCACACTTGTGACGATAAGTTAAGCTCAATGGATAATGATCTGATATAAAGCGTTCAAAGTTCGATTCATCAGTTTATGTTGTTGTTGTTAAAAATGTTATCATGTTTATGCAGTATGGCAAAGAGGATAAAGCCGTCTGATTTCAAATTGATGAACTTCGATATCAGGGGTTATCAAAGAGTGCAATTGTGATTGGAGCACTTGAAACAATTGTAAAAATGTGATCCAGAAAGTAATGGAGCCGAGTACAGGGATGTTAGACCCAAGAAAATGTCTAATTGTTATGAGCGGACAGTTATCATAGCGTTGAAGACAAACAGTTGAAAAGGGATTCAAACATAGAAGAAAATTGCAGAGTTTAACGAGAGAGTGGGGTAGACTCAAGGCGAAAATGCCTGACATCATCAGATGTTGGATGAGTAATGGTGAACGTTCATCTTCATAGACAAAAAGGAATTCAACCTTGATGGCCCAAATGTCCTCCAGGATTTCTCTCATGACACATAATAAATAAATAAAAATCTATTTATATAAAGATAGTGAAAATCACAAGCGTATGATGTGGGGCTATATATAATACGGTAGGAATATAGCTCTTTGGACGGCTGAACATAACTAAATGTTGATATGATACGAAATGCTAATTCAGTAACTGAAGATGTTCATTTTGGCGGCCACCAGTTTATTCGTGTTTCAGCTGAATAATGGTCCTTTTAATGCTGCATAAGTATGCATAGATTTCTGCAGCAGACCAAATTTTGACATTAATAATCGAGTGAGTATGGGGATGGTTGGCAAGATTCTTCGAAGGTGTGAGGCAATTCAATCTAATCCACAAACTAATAAATGCCATCCCAACAGCTCAAAATGAAATATCTCATGAATTCCCCTTACTCTACATGAATAGATCATCTTAAGTATATTGTTGTGTGCACACATAGCTACACACATAAAATCACACACTTGCACACACAAAGTGAAAATAAAAACATGAGAAAGAAGGAGTTACATATCATTTTTTTCGTTTTTTCTGTGGGCATGTTACGCTGCACATTGACAAATGCCAGCAATCTTTTCATAGGTAAATTTACTGCAATTATTATTCTAACTATCCTCATCTTGTTTGTTTTTCATACAACGTTTCGGTCATTGTACTTTCGGCCTTCATCAGGTGTCATCTGGTGAAGTAACAAACCGAACTTTTCATTAAACCGACGGGGGTATATAGATCACACTCCCCTCTAAGCAGAAGTAGTAGTAATTTTCGAATTATAATTGTCTCACACTGGGATTGAACCCAGAACCATTAGATTACTTGCAGTAATTCTGTCAGATTTTGTAACCACTAGGCTATGTGTCCATTCAGAGAAACACTAAATTTGTTGCAATTCACAAAAACTTTGATGTTTACATGCTATAGATCGAGGAAAGAAATTGGGTTATTTCTGTGTTGTTTGATTGTTTATTGGGAGAAGGGGGATTGTATTTGCGTAAATGAAAATAAAGTTCGATTTGGTAAAAAAAGTATCGGTGAGATGCAAGTCAGAGGATGTTCGTTTCCCGTCCCTGCAGTTGTTAGGCTAGTCTTAGATGAGACGGGCAGTGAGAGAAAAGGCCAGTGATCTACATGTCCAGTTCTCAGGAAAGTACTTATATATATATATATATATATATATATATATATATATATATATATATATATATATATATATATATATATCACAGAATAGAGAGGTGGTTCCTAGCAAATATTGGATATATATTGGTATATGTGAGACAGAATGGAGGTAGGGTGTTGTTTTTTTTTTAATTTAATCTGTTTGATAGATGGTGGTTGAGACTTCTTTTTCCCTCCTTAGAGGGATGGTATGTGTGTGCTTGTACCATTTCTTCAATGGACCATTGACTGCTGGCCAATTCCTTGTGTGTTAGTGTCCTAATGCATTATATCTATGTGGTTCAGTTTTAAAATTGATACATTCAGATGGTTTCCAATCTGAAGGTGACCAAACTTTTGTGCATTATATTCGGATACGAGTTGTGTTTCAATACATCTGCGTGTCAAAGAGTCATGAATATTTTATGTTCGACCAGAACGTGTGTTTTCATCCTGTTTAAGGGCCTTTTTATGTTTGTATATTCTTATTTTAGGGTTTCGATGTCTCTCCTATGTAGTTCTTGTCGCAATCCTTGCACAGAACTGCATGAATGCCACCTTCCAATGTCGAGGGTTTGTACGGTGGTTTGTTTATTATGTCTGTGTATGGATCATTTTTGCACTAATGGATCATACACATAATGTCATTTTCGTACTGTTTTTTAATCTCTCAGTCTCTCTTCCTTTCTCTTTTTCTCTCTCTCTCTCTCTCTCGCTCAACACACACACACACACATATATATATATATATATATATATATATATATATATATATATATATATATATATATATATATATATATGTGTGTGTGTGTGTGTGTGTGTGCGTGTGTGTGTGTGTGTGTAATGAATAGTAGGAAGTGAATTCGCTACACAAACTAGCTCATGTTCCTCCCCTCTCCGGACTCATTGATCTACTATGTATTCAATATATGTAATGTTATTTCTGCATTAAGCCATATAAGTCAGCCGAACAACCACATTTATCTTTAGATACCCCTTGATATTTCAGAGAAATTTATTAAATTCCCAACTTCTGATTATATATATATATAGCATTGATACACACACACACGCATATATATATATATATATATATATATATATATATATATATATATATATATATCCTATTAATACACACACACACACACACACACATATATATATATATGTATATATATTTATATACTAATATCATATTTATATATATATATATATGTATATATATGTGTGTGTGTGTGTGCGTGTGTGTGTGTGTGTGTGTGTGTGACGGGGGTATTTTTTGACCCCAGGTGCTAAGTTTATCATTATTGATTCTTTCACAAATAATAGATTGATATGTTGGTTTGGCATCCTTTTCAGGCTGAGATGGATTTTGCTGCACTGTTGATTCGAATACATTCTATTCAGCAGAGCAGAAAAGAACGGGGCTCTTTCTATCCGAAGAATGCAATTTCCGAAACATTCAAGACTTTCATTCAATCATAATAGATCTTCAGAAAATCTATTGTGGAAAGGGACCTATTCACCAACAAGCCCGGACATGTTTAGATGCAGTAATTGAAAGTTTCTAGATAAAAATAAACAATAAAAAATTACGAATCCATTCAATCCAACATTGTATGGATGAATTTATGTTATATATGCAAGCCTGAACTTCTGAAACGTAGGTAAGCTATTATGCTTTTTTAATAAAAGATTTGAGATGTACTAAGTAGTCTCGATTTTTCCCTTTTCCAAATTGTCAACGATTCCCCAGCATCCATTTGGATCTACACACTTTCCTCCACACCTCCTCAAGCACCCCCCATATATATATATATACATACATATATGCTTGTGAGTGTGTATGTATATGTGAGTACAAAAACTTGCATATATGATATATATTCATATCCTATAAATTCAATTCACATATATATATATATATATATATATATATATATATATATATATATGTATATATATATATATATATATATATGAGTGTGTGTGTGTGTGTATAATGTAATAGTATATATAATGTTATGAGAGATTTGCTACACAGACATCTTTTTGTTTCTACCCTGTTTGGGCTCCTCCGGGCGAATGATACCATTCATTTTAGACCCAATTTACAACATTTTTTTTCGGCGATGGGGTTTATTTTTTAGGGTATTAAGACTCCCTCTTATTCACAGCCGGAACATGAACATGTTTTTGTTGCAGATCCTATATTCCTTCATTTTTTAGGCAATATTTTTTACTCTAAACCACTCTTGCCCACAACAACCTACATTAGGAATCAGCTTACACCAAACAACTGAAGGGAAGCATACTTTTCTCAAAAGCTTTTAGCATTGAAAGTATCAGCTTAGAATAACATGAACTAAAGATATAATACGAAGACCTCAAACAACATTTCACTACACGGAGATAACCACACACTGTCATGGAAAATCAAATCAGTAAAGCCACTGCAATATTCACATACAACAACTATAATTTGACTAACAAAAACGAATCAGATTGCATATTGCTTAAGAAATAAATTGTACGATACCCCTTCCCAACCTTCCTAAATTATCAAGGTTCGACATTGAAACTGGAATTTAAAGATTTCCACACCCTTTGAGTTTTCTTGTAACGTAGACAAAAGAACATCAAAGATATACCGAGCAGCATCACAACAATTGATAATAACGTATTCCAGAGAAAAGCACCACTAGAACAATCAAATTCTCCCAAAGACACAGCAGTAGAAATAGCTTCTACTGCAACTAGCTTAAACATACTAAATTTTTCACCTTCTCCATAACGAGAAAGACTTTTGATATTTACAATAGTTTCAATTGCCAGAGTAATTATATTAGTAATCTCCTTTGGAGCTCACAATATGGGATACACATTAAATAAAAGCTTGGAACGGCCGTTGAACTTCAGAGGTGACAACTAAAAACACAGAATAGGATCATCTCAATAAAACAATACTTCCGTTCTCCTGACTACGATCATTTTCAATGATAAAAAAAGATATCTGTGGAAACATATCTAAGAACAGGGAACTCTTAAACAGATAATCTACTCATCAACCACATCATCTAAACACCCAACCTATCCACATGCACAAGCACCAATACTATACATCATCAAAAAATAAAAAAATTACCCTATGTCAACTCGACCAACTTCACCAATGAGAAGACCATAACATTGAACATATCCAAATGATTAAAACTACATTGGTATTACCACAGCCCGTCAAGATCCACGAAATTCTTCTTATGCTCTTTACTGATAAACATCCCCAAGTCGATAACCCTGATTTCTCCACCTCTCTTGAACAAACACCATCCGTTCACTATCTGAAACTTCTCTTACACGTTCAGCCTTGATTGATCTATATTCCCATACTGCAAGATCTAAGCCGAACAGAGATAAATCTTCACTGTTACCTACAGCTTTGACATTCCTGATTCCTAGAAAATGCTGGTCTGTTGATCATGTTTGGCATAAAAAGTCTTAACAAAAATATCTAAACAGATAAATTTATTACTTTCAGGCAAGAATGACTTGACGGAAAATATCATTTACTTACACGTAAATATAAAAATTGAACGGGTCCGTTTACTTACTCAGATTCTCCTTGGCTGTGTAATGGTGGATACACTTGAATTTTAGCCGGAAGAGACTTACTTGAACAGGAAGCCTTAAAATCAAAACTTCTGGAATTAGAAGATTTAGGTCCAGTTTAAATTTAGTTTAATTGACGATTAAATTATCATTTAAAACCTTTGATCGTTCTATGCACAATGCCGTGAGAAACTGTGATGCTATGAAAATTTCAAGGTTCATACATGCAAGATTGAGTCCTACAAGTAGGGACAGATGGATAGGGGACTGTGATTTGATAATATATATATATATATATATATATATATATATATATATATATATATATATATATATATATATATGTGTATGTATATATATATATATATGTTTGCATTGTGGATGTGAAGTGATCTGACATAATGTTTATGAAAGGGACAATTTGAGGTGGAAGGGAAAAAAACTCGAGAAAATCCAGGTGTTACATCCCGAAAAAAATTATCACGCGGGCATGTTTTTTTGCATATCACCGGGGGCCCAGACATCTTTTTTGCAATGTAACACCTGCTTTCTCTCAAGATTTTTTTTTCTCTTCACCTTTTAACAGTCACTTTATTATATATATATATATATATATATATATATATATATATATATATATATATACTACGTAGAAGATTTCTTATCTTAAAGAATCATGCATGGGGACGATTTTTTTTTTTTTTTCAAAAAGAATGTCGACCTGTCATATTTACAACTTGGCAACACCTTTCCTCAAGATGATAAAAATCGATACAGGAAATTATGATTAATGCGTATTCTTCAAGCGTGCCACCTACCGGTCATCATTTGTTTTGATCTATGCAGCACCTCGTCTTCTCAAAGCAGAGGTTTTAAGAATTTCAAGATATCAATATCATCGGAATATTCTTTGCTTTCCAATTAGAATGTTTTCCTGTGATGAAAAACAAAATTTAATTGAAAAGTCGTATAATATCATAGAACAAGGAAATCATTTTGATGCCCAAATAATGATGGTAGTTATGTATATGGATAGAATATTTTGTCAAAGAATGCTTGCATATTCCCCACCAATCTTATAATGAAGATACATACACCTAAAAAGTAATCATTGAACATTGCTTTGCTGCTTCAAATTGTTTCGATGATTCTAGCAAATGTATAATCAACTTTTATGAAGCTAATATCATTGAATAGAGAAAGTAACAAGATAAAATTAGCATCACTTTGGGTTTATAATTCACTGTTCTCCAAAATAACTAGTTTTTTTTCTTAATTTTAGACCGAAAATCTTGTTTTTATTTAATCACGTTAATGGCATCATACGAGATTGAGAGAGTAGAAGATCCCAGGCTTGATGAAATGTAACCTCCAGGCATTTTTCTCCTTTCTATTCCGAATCAATTGATCATTTTATCTGATAATCCATACCTGTAAAGCAAGCTCTATTTTTCGTCCGGGTTATTTTCTTTTTTTTTTTTACTTCTGTCAATCATGATATACGGATTTGTAGAAATACTCAAGCGGGCTGAACAGTCCTGCTTTGCAGAGTTTCCTGTTACGTTTGGTCTAGGTATATCACCGCTTGACCCCTCTGACATCTTGGAGAGCTACGATTCAAGAACAATCGAATAGGAGACGCCTGTAAATGATTGATCTGCTCTGAGCGGTTTCTCTGTGTACAGAAGGGGATTTATATGTCAATAGATCTGAGAGAGTCGCGCCGCAAATGTTTCCAACTCACCTAAAAGGATGGGGACACCAAAATTGGTGCATTAGCTCTCCTGAAATGGAGTGGCAGGTCGGTTTAAAGTTGTCCTCTTTGTCAGGAAGTGTGGCATGGGATTCCAAGAATAAGAGTGTGGATGTATTTGTCAATCTAATATCAGACAATTACAATTGTCAACTGGGAATTTTCTTTCTTGAAATGTTAGCGATCGTGAAAAGAAGAAAAGACCAACTTAGTCGGCAAGAGCTTCGGCTTGAAAAAGATAAAATCTAGCCATCACCATCATCACCCAGATCATTCAGTGCTACATCTGCTTTTTTTTTTTTTTTTTGCATATACTTGTCGTAGCAGTGAGTAATTTATCCTGTTTAGTATTATTAGACTAAACATTATCAAAAGTTAACAGTAATTAATAAGCAATTGAGAAAATCAAAGATGGATATTCACCCAAAATAAATAATGGTTGACAATGCTTTGTCTAAAAAGAAACTAAATCCAGAAAGAGTGAACATATATGAAAGGCTTATATGCTGCCTTGCATGGTAAAGCAAATCATTTTTCGATCCAAATTGGTCAATTTCTGTTCTTCTAAATCAAGCAGAATGTCTTATTAACATATACAAAAGTACTCTGAATGGATTACTGTATTCCTCAACGATTTGAGTCTTTCAAAAACAAACATTTTGGCGCCCTGCATGAAAGTACTTACTTATGAGAAACTTTCATATCCACCAAAGGGAAAGAAACGTTTCCATCGCTAATACTTTTCATTTTAAACAATTTGTTCAAAGTAATTGATAATTGAGAAAAGTTCAAGAATTTCAGGAGAACACGTTCTCCAGACATCAACTTATGGAATAGCACGAAAAAATTAAAATCACTCTAATATTTGATTTTTTCCTATGTCCTTATCTCCCGTTAAGTTGAGAGTGCTGAAAATATTTATCTTGGTATCCAAAGTGATTTTATGACCGAGAGATGTTAGTCTGACAGACTATTACTACTGGTGGTGAATAATATTACCCGATTCCAAAAAAGTTAGTGATGAAACAACTTGCCATATGGAAACTTTTCAATTATGTCAATTTTCTGGATTACATCTTTTAGATTTTTTGCATCATTTGTACACGTTTTGAGATCGTTTGCTAGATTATTCAGGGTTCAAAAGACATATTGCGCCCCAAAGTTCAGACATCCTGCATCAACAGGTTCCGTAAATGCCTCCCTTGTATGATAGTAACACTTTGTCTCAAGGGAGTTTCAAGCAAAGATTCGAAACTTAGATCATGTTTGATTTGAGAACACAGAGATAGGGGAAATTGAAAATATAGCTTGTTTTTCTTTCCCTGTCTTCGATATTCCAATATCTTTTGTTCAGTCAGTTTATTTGTTGCAGCTGACTTTTTTCCAATGTTTTTTCTTTATCTCTTTACGTCTTTTCTCAAATGTTCTTAGCCATAAAATCGTTATCTTCGTTTATTGATGTTAGCATCAAAGTGGAATACTTTCCTACAAAGTATGAAAGTGTGAGAGTAACATCTTTTGTCTCCATTCGAAGACCTGTTTGAGTTAGAAATGCGCTTATTTCCCTTCATGACAAAATTAAAGTTCAAAAAGAACTGATTTCCTACCAAAGACACGCAGAAAAATCGAAGAAATTCCCCCCTGAGATACAGAAGGTGAAAGAAATATTTGGATCACTTAAACATCCTCAATCCTAGTGTGGCCATTTGAGCATCCCCTAACCTGAGGTTAATTGATCATTCCTATTCCTTGAATGAATTACATCTCGAATGCTTTATTCAATGCACAGCGTTGAATAATATATTCTGAACTCATATGATGCAATACAATTCATTTTTTTTTCTATTTTGAAAATGATTGGAAATAAATTGTTCTTTTAAATGAATACAAAAATCTTGGAAAACATGGCGAATCTGTCACGCCACATAATTTCTTTTTGGTATCCCTTTAAAAAGTTCCAATTAAATCTAAGCAACTCCTCAATTTTTGGCTTTACTAGGTCCAATATGACTCTTGTCTTGCATTGCATCCAATCGGTTCACAAGAAGTAGTGTTTACTATTGCAGTTCCATGCTTTGAATCATTCTGATAACTTCCACCAGGAACATAACATGAAAACTCTTCCTACAAAACAAGCTATAAGGGAGGTTTAAATAATACAAATAATCTTCATAATTTCATGAGACATTATTTTCTCTAGCTTTTTGTATCTTTTTACCATAAGTGATGTACGTGATCTCACCTTCTTCGGATATCAAATGTAAAATTACTCCTGGTTTGGTTTTATGAATGTGTGATGGTGTATTCTCTATCTACACATTTAATAATATTAACTTATTAATGTTTCTCCCTATATCTTAGTGCCTTATCTTATCATTATATCTGATACAGGGAAGCCACTTGTGATCATATTTTGACTTGGTCATTTGGGTAAGAAGAATATATGTAATTATGTATATATATATATATATATATATATATATATATATATATGTGTGTGTGTGTGTGTGTGTGTGTGTGTGTGTGTGTGTGTACGTGTGTACATATATATAAAACTGCTCATTACAATCCCTTCTAAGTTTTCGGGACCAACTGATTTTCTTACCAATAATTTATCTGCATACTTGAATCCTCTTTGTTTGTTCAGCTCCAGATATATCACTTCTATTACCTGGTTGTTTCTGCTTTTGTAATCTTTCTTGGATAGCTGACTGCATTCACTGGTTTTGTATTTTGCAGCCTCATCGTCTTCTCCACATAGACTGCATTTGCTGTTTGTTCGGGTTTGGTCAATTCTCGCCCAAACATAGTTAGTCCTGATGTATTTATTTGGGGCTGCCATGACATGTGATTCCGTTTCTCTCTTGAGGTTTCTTTTGCGTTGCCATCCCCATGATCCCTCGTATGCAGCATTTTGTATCTGTTTTCTGAATTTCCCAAATAGATTTTTCTGTTCCCATTTTTCTTTCCTTGTTCTTTTGTTGTACTGCTCCTTTGTTTGCTATCTTTTTGTAGTTTATCGCACTGCCTTATAATGTCAGCACTATTTGCTTACATGTAATTTTCGATTCCTGTTTTTGCCGTTTGGATACAGTCTCGTGTTCTGATGAATCCTCTATCGCCTTTTTTTCCTCTCAACATACGTTGTATCTGCGTCATCTCTGAGATGTAAAGCGTTGTGCATTGTCATAAATGCCTTTGTCCGCCGGTCTATTGAATAGAGTTCTACATTTGTCCATTCAAGAAATGGACATGATGTATTCATTCCTTTTATCAGATTTCAGCTATTTTTCTGGGACCCTAAAAGTTTTCTCATAAGATATTTTTCTCATTTTTCCTTTCATTCAATTCCGTTCTATCACATCACATTCGAAATATCCTAATTATTCGTATTTGTTCTGCGTGATCAATGCTATGTTTTATTTGATTTTTTTTGTTTTTTTGTTGTTTTTTTTTGTTTTGTTTTTTCAGTTGTCCGATAATTTGATTCTTTCTGCTGCTATGAACTTATCTTTTGTGCATTACCATAAGACACATTTTTCTATTCTGAACTCCAACCCAATGTTGTCATTGTATTATTCAACTTTGTTTGACGACATTTCGAGCCCTTCCCTGTGCTTTGCAAATAGTTTTATGCAATCCATGTACATGAAGTTGTTGATGTTTCCCTTTCTTTTGAAGAATTATTATTATTCGTAGTAGAAGTACTTGATTGAGTATATTGTTTTAGTCACATCGTTCGAATCATCAACTTCTTGGTTGTTTAGGAAAAACAAAGTAATTTAATTAGGGTCTTTGCACTTTTGAATATCCTATTCACGTTATCTGTTTCTAACGCCCGTTGTGCCTGTTTATTTTCAGTTAATACCCTAAAAAATCTTCTCAGCGGGAGATAAATCATGTTTCTATGATATCTTGATTTGGTGCTTTTCAATTAACTATAAGTTGATTAACCTTCCGTTGAGAGAACTAAATTCAAAAAACGAATATGCAAATTTAAAAAGATTTTTTTGATTTTACATTTAATGGGATTTAAAATTAAATAAACATCGTGATTCAGTGAGAAGTATCGGATTTTCAAATTAACTTCTCTTGACACTCACGTTCCTTTATGTTACCAGCACGTATGGAGAATGTACCGTCATTTAAATAAATATCAAACCAAGATGGGGAAAAACATATTAGACTTTCCGTCTTTCTAGACACTAAGGGAGTGCAGAGTGCCAAAAGCTTGCAACAAGATGAATGAACTGGTTGAGGTTGATTTGAACTCTGAATGTTGCGATCTTTGTCCATTCTGCTGTAGTCATTGCAAGGATATAAAGTGTTGAGAGGGTAGGTTCACACAACTATCCGGCCAAAATATATTCGTTGGGAAAGTAACCTAGTTTGAGTCGAGAAAGTTCCCTGCAAGAAGAAAAAAAGAAGATGGTGCCTTTCTGTCTCGAGAGACAATGGAACGAAACCGAAGTGACTCTTCCAGCGCACGAGCATGAGTAAAGTGTATGGAAAACTTCTGTCGGGAACTAGAGCTGTCCTTTTCCTAGACTGGTTGCCTAACTCCTTGATTAATTAGTATGCCATGCTATTTATTCATAGCTTGGATAAACACTCCACCTGCTTTGCGATTAGTTCAAACAAACTTTTCTAGATTACATGAAGTGCTTTCTGAACTAAAAACGTATATTTCCTGTTTTCTAATGGACAAAAATGAAGGAGACTCTTATAAACTCTTACAGCAGACGCATTGCATTCATTTCATCTAAATAACCATCAATACATGCACTGATAAAAGTAATTCATGTATATATGTATATCACGTAATCCAAGAAGTCACGTGATAGCCTAGGAAGAAAGTCTTTTATAAATTTATCGAGTCCTGAAATTCTATCCTTTGAAAATACTGTTTTTGACCGTGTACAAGTGAGAGCAACAACTATAATTGTTTAAAAATATGTCATTTTCCTTCATACGACAACTCTGTCTGTTCCTGCAGTCATTATGGACTTAGCTTTGACAATCCTTCTCATGGTAAAATTGTTCTATCGGTATTTGAAATTCTGTCCACAACCATTTGAGTTGTGATTCATGGTACTTTTCAAATAAAATTCTGCTTCAAGCAATGATACTTGTCTGTAACATAACCTTGACTGTGTCCTTTGAAGTCGGTCTCCGTGGGCGTAAATTTTCTCTCAAGAATTGTTCCAAAGCTATTGATGTGTTTTTCTCACTCCTTGATTTCATTCTCATAAATCATTTTTATACAAAAATTTTGTTCTTGATGATTGCCTCTTCATGTAATTATTATGCAAACGAACGAGTAGTTTCTAACCGTCGAAATTAGATGATTTGAAAAGAACTGATTTTAACAGTTCACCGTCGCTTTTTCAAATACAAAAATGCTCTTTCTTTTTCAAATGTTCTTTTTTTTCAATGTAAATTTTCTTTTGACACTTTTACACCAGTGTATAGCTGATGTTAAAATAACAATACAAAATACAAAGTGGAGAGTCAAAATCTGTTCCTTTCAAAATTATCGAACTTCGAAGGTTAAAAACTAGAAAAACCATTGTCTTTCTTTGTTTCGGGTGTAAGACTATGAATCCATTCATCTTGTTTCTCTCGAAAAAATAGACAAAAATAAAACTTTTCATTGATAAATTATGGTTTTGTCGATAAAAATTTGTTTTGACCCATTACCAGCTGAAGGCTGAATAGTTATCTAACCACAATAAAACAGAAATTATTTCAATGCAGTCAGCCATAAAACTACATAATATGTGCCAGATCAATCTGCATCAAAATCAAATAGAAATAGCATGAAAGAAATCTGGGTGGTTAACTATCCTCTTCTTTGGAAATATGATATGGAATAGAATGATCAGTTTGGACTTAGAAGTGATATCTATGACATTCACAGATAATAATCAGTGTGCACAACCTGTTCAATTAGCTACTGGAAATTTACTGCATGGATCAAAACAATGCAACGTAAACTGTGAAATAATTCTTCTAGAACCAGTTTAGCAAATTGAGGTCTACCTCACCCCCATGATCACTCTGTAAGTCTATCGGAAACACTGAAAGAAGGACTCAAAGTGACAATTATCCTTGATCTGTCTTGCGGGCACAAAAAGTTAGAAATTATCGTTTATACAACGTACGCCATATGTTACAATATATGGGCTGATGAGGTCTGTTCTATTGAATATTTCATTTCTACTCTTAAATACCACTTTTGCCAAATATACTTTTTGCTCGAGTACTGGTGAACTATACTTACATTCTTGATCATAGAAACGTTACCCACTTATATCTATGTCTGCAAGTGTAACAGAGTATTTTTTCTGACGCAAAAAGGATGGTACAAACATTTCAAGTTGATTCCTTATCAGTCTGATCAGTATGGTCACTTGAAAGCATTGGATTAAAAAAAATATTCTGATCATTTAGTTTTTCTATTTATTATTCAAAACTACTTACTTTATACCAAGCAAGAAATTTCGATTGGATGTATATCAAACTAGAGTAATTACTCACCTTCTGGTAACACTTGGAATCGACTAATCGATATAAGAAATAAAAATAAATTTTAACAAATAAAAGCTCGGTCAAAATGGACGCTGTTCGACGCAAGATTGAACAACTTATTCGGTTGTGGTTTATCGTGATGCAACAATGTGTGTGTGTATATTCGCGTGTGTGTGTGTGTGTGCTCACACACACATGTGATAAAATGGCCGTGTATGTGTGTGTTATTGTTGTTGTTTCTGTTCCCATCCCTTTTCCTTTGAGAGGATGAATGGAGCCAGGGATCAATTATAACTGACCTCTTCCCCAAGATAGCTGGCCAGTGAAAGGACGATTTAGGGATTAGTACTGGAAGGCGTAATGAAATAGAAAGCATGAACTCAAATGTATGTGTACGTTGTGGGTGACAAACAGGTGGATAGATGTGGAAGCATGTATGTGTATACATCAACTCAAGAATTTAGAGATATGAGAGTAGAACGCATTTAGAGATAGATAGGAACAGATTTTAGAGTAACAAGTTGGGGTTGGTCACAGTTAATCTCTGCTGACAGCAAGGCCTTCAGGGGAATTTCCCATCCCTCAGAAAAGGGGCTAATTGAAACCGAATTTCGAATATCGTTTGGATAAAATGCAATATTGAAATGCAACATGTTACATGCTGGAATCTTTCCGCGCTGTTTCTTCTGATTATTTTGTCAAGAGGGAGACTTGCTTGGCAAAATAAAACATGGATAATTTTCATAATCAGACTCCTTGTTCTGGTTGAAATATCCCTTGCTACTATCCTATACATACGATTCTTTTTAGAAAGGTGAAGAATTCGAAATCAAAATCAATATAGAGAGCTGCCGCTGCATGATGTCTCTTTCGACACAAAGATTATACACTTGTTCTATGACTGAAACAGTCGAACCAGTCAGTCGAGCAAGAATACGGATATGCCCAATCAAAAGTAGCTGAAACATGTGAAGTCAGTGGGCAGTACAGATTTCCTGATTCATAGGAGTTTTTTTTTTTGTTGTTTTTTTTTTCTAGTGTTAATTAACAAAACAAAACTTCTGCTCTCCCTCTGTTGGAAATGGTGTGAGAATCGGCAGCTGATGCCTGGTCTTAGACCAACTCATTGTGACCTGGGGGTGGGGATTCAAAGAAGAGACGAAGAGCGTTTGTTTGTTTTTTTTCTCACAGAAAAGACTGTTGTGGATGCTCCGACTCTAAAACCCAGACAACAGGAAGCTGATATTAAGCTGATATTAAGATAAGACTCCACATCCTCTCCAGAGTCTAAAATGGAAGAGTTTTCATGGATGTCAATGACAAAGACATCATTACCATGTGCCTGTACTAAGATGTCACGCACTTCAGAGCTCTACTAGAGCTGTTGATGAGAGCAGTTCCAAATGTATACCTACCTGTCCTCGAAATGCTTGTGGCACTTGAACCATAATAATGTGGTACCCTGCCCTTCGTCAATAGTCTGGGCATACCTGCTCTTGAAGATGCCACAACAGATGGCCATCTCAAACGGGCACCGGACTCCACCGTAGCTGTGTACCCAACCACAACTGATCACTCTTTCAGATGCTACCCCTAACAGAGAACACGTTTCCGCACCTTGAATGGACTGCTCAGGAAATCATCATTAACAAGGATACACATGATTTCTATGATCTGTAGATGTTAGAAATGCAGATCAGTTTCAACTTACTCTGCAAACCTGACCTGTGTCGATGAGCGTGATAATCCTACGTGGGTGCATCAAATGCTGTCAACAGTACTATTCCTGAGCAAGAGGCAAACATTCATGACCTCACACCATTTTATTATGAATATAGTTTTTACCGTCTGACGCCTCTTCGTGGAGCAAAGGTTAACAAGTTATTTTCGCAGACTACGGCAGGTCCCCCGCTATCCAAAGTATCACATTTAAATATCGAGCTTTTCATAAGCCGAAAATGCATGAAGCGAATAAGCATTTTGTAAAAATGCCGAAGTGTTTAGAGGCTGCCAAAATAATCTGGATTAATGACCGAGTTTTATGCGAAAGGTATTTCTGTTTTGAGTTCCTGCTAAAAAGGGCGCAGAATAAGTCTAGGGAATCTAGTTTATTATCCATAACTGTACACCAAGCGCACAAACAGATACTTTCTAAGATTAACTTAATCCGACAGAAACCTACAGAAGCAAACAACCACTAGAGGGTCATACTCACTATACCAACATATGGTCGAGTTAGAGTACCTTGTTAATCATTACTCTAAACTAGGTGCCAAAAGTAGATATTCCCAGAGTCTCACTTACTCTGGCAAAAGGTCATAAAAGAAGGACATCACTAGAAAATTGAATTCACTTTATTTGTTTTGGGTTTGGCTTGTTAATCATTACTTCACACCAGTGGACATTGAAAGCATAACTCTGATAAGCGAGGAATTCATGGCGAATTGTTGTGATTTTGTTTGCTTTGTCAGATCAATTAGAAATAAGTCAATTCAGAGAAGTATACGGCTTTGAATTTCCAAGTACGTCACTGAACAACATTTTGTGAGAGAGATTTTCCGTCTATTCGGAAAGAATTTTATTACGGGTTGCCGAAGCAGTGTGCTATTCATGGGGAGCTGATTTATGCTGTTTCAAACAAAAACTCGGCATTGCTATGTTCCTTTCACCACGGAAATATATTCATAGATATGGAAATTGATTTGTTTGCGATTTCTTTTATTCATCAGCAATATATATATATATACATACATACATACATATATATATATATATATATATATATATATATATATATATACTTATATATATATATATATATATATATATATATATATATATATATATATACTATTTGATAAAGTATATCATTACGTTCTTGCATATATATATATATATATATGATGCTTACTGGAGTTCAACGTAGCAACTGTACGCTGACAAACCCCTTCTCTATAGGTTACCGTTTATTTCCTGTTTCCTGAATTGGTATAGTTACATGTTAACATGGCCATGGTACTGGATAGTAGTGTTCAACCAGCGTTGTCTTTGTCCACCTTTGAGACGCTTCCACCCAAGCTTTGTCAGTTGAACTCCAATGTGCCCTTTGCAGTATAACCTATATATATATATATATATATATATATATATATATATATATATATATATATATATATATATATATATATATATATATATAAGAATGACAGAGGAATCATATATACATATCATTTTGAGAAAATCTATCATAAATGTATGTATATATGAAAATGAGCGCGTGTGTCTGTGTGTGGCAAAAAGACAATGTGAATCTTTGAAAATATTTCCTATGTAGAAGTTGTATGTACATAGTCAAGCCACACGTTGGGGATTATTGGTTTGACATTGTATAAATTACCTTTCATGAATAACACACCACTTTGGCAAACAGTAATAAAAAAAATTCTCTGGCTTTTTATGACCTCACATCAGCTTTCAGCTAAACTTTGTATCCCATCATAAAAAGATGATTTCAGTATTTGATTAGCTAGGGGGACGCTGCTCTTCAATTTTTTTTTTCATTTTTCACCACCAGTGACTCTCTAATCCAAAAATGATTATTCTTTGTTGAGCAGAAAGTAAAAGGTCACTGCTTAAACGCTGACCAATGTTTCTCTTTGAAAATTATGTTAAATCCATTTCTGAGCATCACAGATTTTCGTAAGGCTCTTAAATTACGTACTATAGTACAAACAGGTTACTGTTTCTGATTGGATAAACAGCTTTCCCTAAATGCGACCTGGGAGGGTCAGAGAAGTCATACATAATAGAAATAATGATAGTATGCGTAGAACATTTCATCGAAAAAAGTAATACATATAAACATGTAAATAAAAGTAATCAAAAGTAAACGTTAACCTAAGGATTTGAAACAAATTGTAACATTGGCCGATTTTAGTGATTTCACTGTAAAAGGGGTTACAAGATATAACAAAAAATATAAATATGTAACATAGTTATTGAAGGGAAATCCAATTCATTCAAGTACTCCCCCAAACCTATTGAAATAAAGAGAAACCCAATATGAAACTCAAAAAATGCCATCTACTTGATTGAATGTACAAATTGTAATGAGTCTTTTATAGACTACACACAGTCGTTAGATAATCGGACATTTGTCCATAAAAGCGATACGAATATTCCTGAAAAGAGGAATGTTTCATAATGAAACCTTATACGTTGTAACTGAGACTTTAACGAAAAAAAATCCTACAACAAAAAAAGCAAGTCAACTGAAAATTAGGAAAAGAAATATCATCTGAAGGGGCTTTTAATAGCCAAAAACACGTGTTATAATATAAAAATAATAAATAACAACACTCAAATTAAATACATTTGCATTTTTTTTTTTCAATATTTATTTACTTCTCGGATCTTTCAATTTCTTACTATATATGTATATACAACACAACGTGGAAAATTAACTTTAAGGTTAGTTGAAGAAATTGTCAGATTTTTTCAGTCAAATACGTTAGTAGAGAATCGACTCGAAGAAGTTTTTTCTGTGTAATTAGTTTTCTTCAAGATGATATAAGTTGGTTTGCGTGCAGTCTGAGATTAGAACCGATACAACGTACTCAATATTCACTAGGAATTCAATAGAAATGTCACGAATAGCGAGACACGTCTGTCATTATACTCACTGAACCTTTACAGTCAAATACGTTTTTCGGGTAACCTACGTAAATAAGCCTTGTTTTTGTTTTTGGTTTTTTTTTCAAATAAATGATATGCTGTATAAACTACTATCAATATACAATACGCATAAATCTAAGATAAAATAATAAACTACAAGTATGCCATGAACTGTATAGTAAAAAGGTAGATGGTGTTTGATCTACACGGCTGGGGCACAATGTTGATATAACTGTTTTGTTTTCAAAATCTCCAAAACGGTTATATGACAAACAACTGATGATTCCATAAAAAGACGATTTATACATGTCAGCACAATAAAAAAAAGTACATGTGGAACAGAGAAAAATCACTGAAGATTATTACTAAAATTTCATTGACAGATATTTGGAATTAGGTTACTGAAGTGACATTAAACAATTTTGGGAAAAAACTTTTTGATGTTTAGTCGTAGAAGATGTGAAGTTATATATATATACATTTATATATACATATATATATATATATATATATATATATATATACATATATATATATATATAGATATATACATATATATATATATATACATATATATATATATATATATATATGTATATATGTATGTATGTATATATATATATATATATAAATATAAATAAATAAAAATTGCGTTATATCATACAGAAACTTATCCCGTCGTTACACGGTTAATATATCACTCAATTCAGACGAAGTGATCAAAAAAACAATTGAATAAAATGAGACTGCTACAGGAATTGATCCTGTAGTCGATATAGAAGCTGTTTTAACGTGGCGATGCATTCAACATTGAGACAAACAAGCCATCGGTAATGCAAAGACCAAAATAACTCATTTATTCTCGTTCCATAGTCTGTTCTAACGCAACAGGAAACGAATATATTTGGTTCAACAGAATGAATTATGAATTGCGTTATATTATATTGAAAACCTCATATGAAATGATCTCCCATCGTCACATGGTTAGTATATTGCCCAATTTATTGATATATTAACTGTGTAACGAACGAGAGGCAATTCAAATAAATTTCTATGTTATATAACGCAATTTATGCTTTATTCTGTCGGACAAAATACACCCAATCCTAAATATATATATATATATATATGTATATATATATATATATATATGTGTGTGTGTGTGTGTGTGTGTGTGTGAAAGGGTGAGAGAATGTGAGTGTGTGTGTGTGTGTGTGTGTGTGTGTGTGTGTGTGTTTGTGTGTGTTTGTGTGTGTGTGTAACAACATAGTTTATTGATGGGTTAGAATTATTTTATACTCTATATATGACTCGATCCTTAGTCAATAACGTCTGTATCGATTTTTGGTCTTCAATTCTTATTATTTCTGAAAATACATGCTCATTTTTTTAAAATTCTCTTAGCTGGAGAATATATCTTCATCAGAAATGATCACAGGACAATGAATCAAAATCATTCTGGGCCTTCTTCCCGATAAACCCTCGACATCGAATAATAAATAGTTATTACCACTCACCGTTTTTGTTTGTTTGTTTGCTGAATAGATGTAATTTTAAAAAGAAATTTGAAGCTCTAGACCTAAAGTAACCTTTGCTCCGACTGATTGACTGACTAATCCTAACCCGCTCCTTGTATTTGTATCCCGATAAGATAATGGCAGTTTAAATGTCGTAACACCTTTAGTTTCTTTTAATAACTCACATCTACTCGGCAAAACAAAACACGCTTGAACTTAAAACCTATAATTGTTTAGTGTGATGTAGACTAACATAAACTATCCTTTCTTTATAGTGGTGATGTTGGCACAATGTTCCGACCAATTCATTTTGTAGCCTTTTAGGTGTAAAACTATTAAGGAATTGGCCAAATTAAATTTATTTTCAAACTA
This sequence comes from Thysanoteuthis rhombus, assembly GCA_963457665.1. Classification (NCBI taxonomy): domain Eukaryota; kingdom Metazoa; phylum Mollusca; class Cephalopoda; order Oegopsida; family Thysanoteuthidae; genus Thysanoteuthis; species Thysanoteuthis major. The sequence goes on along the minus strand of OY735203.1, from coordinate 59,939,728 downwards.
CACGATAGTGAACAGAAACTGATAAATAAGATACCGACCGAATAAGTTCATTTCAATACGACCTGAGAAACACAGATGATGTCATTGAAACCAACTTATATAACACAAGCAATTCTGATTTATACATGTGATGGTCTCCAATTCCCTTTTTGATGAGCGAGGAAAACCACAAATTGTCCGAATCACTATTGAAATGATAATGGCTAGCCGCAAAATTATGGAAAATAACATGTGTTTTCAGCCCTTTGCATCTTATTGGTACGAAAACCGAGGCAAATCCATCTTTTTCCTTTCGACGATATGATTACCTTATTCTTCGGTTAAAACTTGCATGATGCTATTCTAAAATCGATTTGATGGACAAAAGTAAAACTAGTTTTTGTTACGTATTGCTGTGACGTCTTAGACTACCCCGAAATATTCTGTTCAGAATTCCCAAGAAATAAATTCATACATCATTGTATGCCTGAACAAAGTAAAACCTATACACGTCCAGATAATAAACCACAGGTTCCCAAACGATCCAGCGAGCCACACTGGTACAGTGATCCATACCAGTGCGATGGAATATAGAAAGGTCAATCAAAGAAGTATTCAAAATATCCATTGTTAGAACCCCGTGGAAATTTTGTGATTTCGATTTATGTCAAGTGCAGTGTCGAATGGTATATTCTATTACACATCACTCATTCATTATGTCTAATAGTTTAAAGATAACACTGCGAGATTCTCGTTTAAAGAATATTTTTTAATGAATGATATCATTGTGTACGGGTAATCGTTAAATACATTCTGGATGCCCCATGACCATATTATGTAGTTGTTGCATTGTATGTTATGAATCGTGTACAACCATGTACATTTTTTAGTTCTTATATGTAATGGTTATCAATGAGAGAAAAAATGTGGATGGTGCAAGCAAATTCTTATTCCCAAACTGCCAAATCGCAGCAATAAATCAAAATGTGCACATGTCCCATATCCGAGCCGTTATTAACCAAGGATCACTTTGAGTATTCTTTGTTTTTGGAATTATCGAATAAAAATAACTGAGTCCGGTGACTTGAGAAAAGAAGGCGAATTTGAAATTGTCACAAAAAGTTCGTTCCATCTGTGCAATTTACCCCTGAGAGAAAAGTGCAACCTGTCCACCTTAAAATAACATCCAGAGACATATGTAAAAAAAAGCTGTTACTTACACAAACTACTGGCTTGCTTCGCGGTTGGAGCTTATTGATCCAGTCCAGAACATAAAATACCCAACCTCTGCAAATAGTTTAGTATGTAGGTGCGGAGCGGCGTGACGGATAACGGATTCGGTGAAATGAATATTGAGTTTCGACTGAAGATGCTGGCGTTTTCATTGCCTTTATGCCGTAGTGGGAGGCACACAATCTTGACCGCAGGACTAACAGCTCCAACACGTAAAAATTCTCCATTAATGAGAGCAAGAAGCGGCTTTATGCTCCATAACGAGTGTACAGGGTTAAAAGGGGAAACCTAAGAAAACACAAATAATTTGGCAGGAGTTATAAGCTATTCAATCGATTTTCCAACACATCAGTTCCGTTCTTGCAGGTCAAGCAAAAACACTAACAAAAAAATGATGTTCTGAATATCCAAGTTGAACTATTATCATTATTATATTCTGATTCACTCGAACCTGTTATCCCATGGTTTACATAGTCAGTCTGCTTTGGCTGCTCATTTTAGGAAACTTGACTAGATTCCTTCATTTGATCTACAGGGCTGAATTGTTCTCATTCCACTGTTAATGCTAGCTCATATCTTGTGCCATTCAATTCTCTCCAGTCAATTCACCTTTTCCTGTCTCCCCGAGTATGTGAGACTTTTCTGCACTCTCCGACCCAGGAAAAATTGCACTTTTTTGTCCAAATAAGAATTCATGATAATAAGATAAATTTAGTGAAGAGATTGATCCTACTTGTTTTGGTATTTGATTCTTTTTTATAGATAGGAACCGATTGCTTGCATCGCGAGAAATCCTACAAAAGGGTTTAAATGATACTTCAAACAGATCTGAATCTTCGATTGCAACAAAATCTATTCAATTACTCACGTACAGTGTTCTTTGTGTAGATCATGTTTTGAAAAAGAAAATGTTCAGATTTTATATTTAGTCAGTTGGTTGTCAGTATCCACATCGACACGTAATGCCAATGATAACAAAGTAAAGTACATTTCCTCTATTTTTCTCTCACAATCTCCTTTCTCTTTGCTTCCTTTTTTCTCTCTCCCTCTTTCTTTCTTTCTTTCTCTCTCTCTCTCACCCTCTCTCTCTCTCTCTCACTTCCTATGTGTATGTGTTATACTATATGTAGTTATGCATGTAAGTAACAACATAGAATATCTCGACAAGCTTGTTGAATTTATTGCAAATTAGATTGTCTGCGAGAAACAATGATTTCATAGGTTAACTTAAGAAAGACTTGCAATAACATCGTCCAAAAAGTAATTCAATATCGATCTTAAATAGTTCTAAAAGTGGCTTATTTCTGCTCACTCCTACTGCATATATTTGTCCGAATAGTGTGTATATATATATATATATATATATATATATATATAATCACAAACTAAAAGGACATTGTCATGTATATTTCATGGATGAATATGTTCGTGTGTATTCATGTCTTATAATGATGAAACTTAGTATTAAGTGGCTAAAAGGATTTTTTCTGACAGGATTTCGCGATCCAATCCAAGAAAAAGTGTCTATGCATTCAAAATTTTGCTCAGATAAGTTTTTAAATACATTTTTAAAGAGCTTGGTGAATCAAGGAGCAAAACACGGATTATGGTGGTCGGTAGAAAATCATTTATATATTAAAAAGGTCACAATTCAATATATATTTTAGGTGACATCAATGAACTACTTTCAGTTTATATGTCAGTCTTTTCATACATAATTATATATGTGTATATTTATATAACAAACGAACACCTTTGAACTAACTTAGTGAATATATATACATGTAGATATATATATATATATATATATATATATATATATATATATATATATATATATATATATATATATATATATACATATATATTCATATATATATATTAAAGCTCATATATATGTGTGTGTATGCGTATGTGTGTGTGTGCAAACACAAGCATTGGTATATATATGTGTGTGTGTGTGTGTGTGTGATATAGTAATTAAAATTTGCATTGAGCAACTAGGGCAATTTTTCTTCCTGGAAATTGTGTTCTATCCCAGGAGAGGATTCCATGCTTCCGATGTTTCATTTGGGCATGTTCCAACTACATTAATTCCAAGAGAGCTCAGCTAACCCAGGAGCAAAAAAGGGGGGGGGGTCAGCAAAAAATCACGTTCATAATAAAAAGGATACCAATTAATGCATATTCCTGTCAAGTCAATGACCTATTTTTATTGGTATTTTACTCTCAATTAATCCATTTCTAACGACACGTAAAAGTGAATTAAAATGTTTGTTTGTTTCCATTGAACTTGCAATGTAAAATACACCAATCTTAACCTAAATCAAATTTATATAATTTAACAGATATTTGCCTTCGTCTCATTGATTGAAATACATAAAATTACTTTTTAGCTGTTTCTTGACTTAAAACATTTATCAGACAAGACAATCGGTTTTAACCGAATCAAGATCGTTACATTTTCTAAAAAAGCTACTTTCAATTCGTAATATGGGCACACTATACCGTCTTTTTCCCTCTCCTCTAATAAGTGGCTTTCATAACGCCATGTCTTGTTCATCATATTAACTGGCAATAGGGCCATATAAACGAAAAAGCGATGGATTCCATCCACAACCAGTGAAAAAGACAAATGGACAAAGCCTACACTTTTACCAAAAAGAAATATAGTTTGGAAAATAAAACTATCCTCCGAATATGTCCGACTAAAAGCAGAAGTTCCAGTTCAGTTAAGTGCAAGCAAAATACCAATGTGTATTTTCAGCCTGAAAAGTTTACTTTCATTTAAAAAAAAAAGATTACAAGTGTCTTTATTGCAAATAGTCACTACACTAACTCCATATATATATATATATATATATATATATATATATATATATATATATATATATATATACATACATATATATTATGTGTGTGTATGTATATGTGTTATAGTAATCGAAATTTGCTTCTATATCTATTTTTATATGATTACAATTGTTACTTGGTTCACACCAACACAGCCACACACAAACACACACACATGCACATGTACCCCCATATACACACACACACATATATATATAAATATAGTTGTTGTTCCTTTTACCCCTGAGAGTAAATATATATATATATATATATATATATATATATATATATATATATATATATATATATATATATATATATATATATATATATATATATATATATATATATATATATATATATATATATATATATATATATATATATATATATATAGTTGTTGTTCTTTTTACACCTGAGAGGTCGGAAATAATTGTGACTCCCGCCGCACTAAATACACACTTTAGATGTCAGAAGTGAAGAATGATTTTTTCCCCAATTATATAATTTAAAAAAAAGAACAGGCCCAACTGACTGTGGGGTGTTTGGGGTTATTTTGAAGGGTTTTCAATGCGCTATGTTGGGGTTCTCTGTATGGTTTACAAATAATAGTTCACATACTCTAACCGTTTTTCTCTCTCTCTCTCTCTCTCTCTCTCTCTCTCTATATATATATATATATATATATATATATATATATATATACATTGTTTTATTTTTTCTTTCCGATTTGCTTAATTATGCTCAGCAGTCCCATTCGTAACCCCTATGATAAGTAAATTCTTCTGGTAATAGCTCTATCCCTCTTTGACTTATGCAATGATGAACAGAAGGAAAGATATTTGGTGAATTATGGTAATCTTTAACCGACACTTGACCGAACTTGAAACATGAATGCTCATTCCAAAACCCGTGTTGAAACAAGTGAATGTTCGCCAATTACCTGACATTCCTTGTTTGCAGATCTGCTGAGCTTCACACCGAGATGTTCCAACAAAACGTCACGATGCCTTGCGTGATAAAAGACCTTGAGTTGATAACAGGAAGCCTATTGGCAGATTGACTCAGCAGGCCGTCTAACAACGAGCGGCAGCTGCATTTGCATTTCTTTTAAACAGCATAGTCATGAAACGTAACGCCCGGGGACTTTCTGATACCACAATCCACATATTCATGTATCTTATGCAGATATGAATTGATCGCATGCTTTATATATGCAAACATGCTCGCAGGTTGGCCCTCTCAATCTCCTCGATTGATCCCCAAAAAAAGTTTAGTGGGTTGGAAGAACTCAGTTTAACACTATTATACATTATAATGAAATTTAAATCTATCCAGAAACATAGGACTCAGAACCAGAAAAGATGCCTAAATGTATGCCTCGTTGTGCTGATTACAAGAAAACTCTGCTATTTGTGCGTAAGATGTATTTCTTTAACTCTTATAACCAAGCAAAAAGTCTCACTTGATCAAATACTTATGGTAAGTACTGTATGTATTTGTTCATGCATATCTGTACCTGGAGAGGTATACATTCTTCTTATCCTTCCAAAGGGATGTTATATAGAGTTCTAGAAGGGCGTCCCTGCAGGCTGCACCTCCGTGTCTCACTTCGAAGGAGATTGGGTCTGATTCATTATCTAATGTCTGATACATTCAAAAAGAGGTAGTGCCCGGGGAAGTAGATACTTTTCTAGAGCTGCTCAGTGTATACGTGAGGTTCTCAAATTTAAACTTGGACATGTGTCACATTACGCACTCGTGAAATTGAAAATAAATTACTTGTACATAAAAAGGAATAAATACTGATGTGAAGAAAAAGATTCCCTATCCCCTGTTTACCTCGCCGATCGAAATGTAATTAGACTCTCCCCAGATTGAGTTACCAACACTTTCTCAACGTTAAATTCCTGAAGCTCAATTTATTTGGACCGGCTTCCTCTTTAATTTAGAATTTAATTGGGAATCAAATCGAGATTTTATGCCACTTTTACGACACCCCATCAGATCGATTCAACGAAATTAGATGGGATGAAAAGATTCTTTAAAAGTTCATTCTGTTTTGTACCTATCTATTTCAAAATCTCAATATATACAATGGCTATGTACTTATTTATAAGTTGTTTACTTTTACTTCTATCAATAACAGCAACCAGCAGATAACATTTAAGCAAAGGATATGAATGTTATAACAAATTGACATTCATTACTATGTTTTTGAATTCACTGCCATGAACAACACTGCATTATAAAATGATTCATGTTGATAACATAAAAAATCTTATAGTTTTTAATCCATTTCGAATGATTCAGAAAATGATGAGTATTTCTTACGGTAACTGTCACAATAATGAACAGATTGCGTGATTCCATTCTGGTTCTCTGGGAGATGTGAGTCATTTTTTTTCAATAAAGTTGACTCTCTCGGTGTGGTGTTCAATTTAAACATTCTGACAAGAATCATTCCGACTGTTCGGACGACTGATCTCATTGGTTTTGCTTAAGTTTCTATTATTGCTAGAAACTGCCAGTAAATGACACTCACTCTTTCCATATAGGTTGTTCACTTGGATGAAGCCGGGGAATAGATCAGCCGAATCGTTAAAGTTGCAGAACAAGCAGAAAATATGTCAAATAGTCTAAACCACACATGACATTATAAGATCATCCGCTATATGAATATGCAATTGGCAAATTCATATAAATAGAAATCAACTTCATATATATATACCGTATAATTCTTTTGTTTGAATATTCTTAATTTCGAACCCTAGCATCATTTTTATATTCCAAAGACTGCCAAAATACATGCTGACAGAAGAAGAAGACATCTTTTCTCTTTTCTTGATAGACAATAGAATGATGGCACAAGCTTATTGAGATCTTGGAATGATAAGTGGAAAATGCTGCTGCATTTTACTCACTGACTTAGTTTCATGAAAAGTACATGGATATATCTGGCATCAATTTAGCTGCAGGATCATCCATCCACTTAAATGGATCTCCATTTATTTGTTTGGATTCAAAATTGTCCGTCTCTTAGATTTGTTGTTGACTATGACGAGAGTGTTTGACCTCATAATTACCAATAGTTGTTTTCAGAATCGATTGATTCGTGACTTTCTCGATAATATGTGGGAAGTTAATGCAACTGTTTGACTCCGAGTCGTCAATTCGATCCCCAATGAAGCTAACAGTTTGATCACCTACAACTCCATTTTGAAATAATAGAAATATAAATAGAATTGATTCACGTTCCTCTCTCTGCTTTGAATAAAAGATATGCTAAATATTTCAAAGAGAGCTAGAAAACAATGTCCTGGAAGAGCAAGATCCATTGTACTGAGAGATAAGAGATACATCAAATATTATCAATTGAGGAACGATGAAGAAATTCTCCTTCAACTTAATCAAGGAGCGTATAACTGCCATATGTCTAGTTAAACTCTCACTACTCAATTACCTAAACATGATTTTCACTCCGGATGGATTTCGAATGAACATTTCTTAGGTTTTAAAAATGTCAAGAAACGATAAAAAAAAGGGACAAAATCGATTTCCTTTGGTGATCTTAAGAGTTGGGAAAAGTTCAAGTTAGTCGATAAATTCCTGAAAGTTTTTCCTAGAAGATCCAGCGAAGAATATCAACCGCTTTTTTTCTTTCCGGCTGTCAAACAGGCGGTTAAGTATTTTGGCATTGGCGTTTCCTCAATCCACCGCATTCTATGGATAAAAGGGTTTGAAGAAACTTTCAATATAGCATATATCAGAATACAATATCTGTCTAGAAGATATCCAGTCGTTCCAGATAGTTTAAGAACTGTTTGTGCAGCCTTTATGCAATTTGACCGACGAAACCATCTAGTTATTTAGTCAACAGTGGGATGTTACTGGGTGAGCTTGTATACCAAGAGACTGTTGCATTCACAATGACCATATTAACAGAATCTAATCTATTGGATGAGGGGCAAAGCATCGCATCGTCTAGGTCTGCCATACCCCTCAGTTCAGTTTTGGGACCCAGTGGCCCCTAGATTTGCGAAAAAAAAAGAACGTTCCAACTGTGATAAAAATAGACGCTGTGGCAAGTGTAAAATCCCAAAGGGAATGCTTTGACGGAACTCAGGGGCTACATCCCTAGGTAAGCAACGTTTTTTTATAATATTGTATGGTTGGATAAAGATTGGACGGCTGGTAGATACACAAAATCATACTCTGGCCTTGTTAGTGATTAGAGATAACTTTATTAAGTATATTTATGCGACCAAAACTAACACGAGGGAAGGTCCTTATCGAAGATAGGTTTCATGGAGTGTCGTCCAAGAAAATTAGGATTTGATGATTACCAGGAATGAACAATTCAATTTTGCAAGAGGTAATCATATTAAATATTAATCAAATATGTATTATCCTTATCACGCGTGAGCGTATATAGCCTCGATGATGTATCAATTTATAAGTTCCTAGACGCTACGTTGAATGAAATCAACAATACTACATCTGTTCATACCTCATCGCTAGATTATCCACACACATAAACATATTTAATTCAATTTCTTCTTTACACCTTGACCATCCCTCGTTGTTTATTTTTTTTCTTATCGAGAAATCCTTATCCTTTCCATACAATTCGTGGATTATCTCATGACTCTAGAGACAAATCCATCGTCATCATGATCGTAAGCCCTTGAATGCCTGTTGTTGGACATTGACCATTCTCATGAGATTCACTAGACCTCTCAATTCCCGTTGGTGCACCGATATTTCAGGAACCTATCCAAACCGTCGTCCCATCAGTCGGCCAAAATTCTGCATATTGATCTCTCTTGATTCACATTGTGATGTCCATCGGTTGTCTTACATTCTATGATATCTCTGACATATTTTTTCTTCAAATATATTAAGCTGTCTTATGGTCTCTCCATGTGGTGTTAAGAATGATCTTCTCTCCTCTTTTAAGTTCCATGCTTCGGCTCTATATCTAAATATCATGTGAATGCATTCGTCATGGACCCCTCTTTTTTAAATTCATGGAATATTTTGGTTTTTGAATGTTGATCTTGCTCTTCCGAGAGTTTGACAACCAATGGTAATTCTTTGTTCGATATTCAATTGCAATATTTTAGTTCAAATCAAAATAAGGTCATTTTTACTGTCGCACATTATGAGTAACATTTGTAAGTCACAAATCTATTTGTTAGTTTAATAAAAAAATTTTAAAAAATGTTGTAGCCTGAAATGGTATAAGCAAATAACCAATTACCATTCATATATATATATATATATATATATATATGAATCTTTTTGAGTGTTATCACACCCAACAATTGTGATAATGGTATTTAAGGATGTCATTGTAGTTTTGGTGGTTAGAAGTACAGAAAACTTTGGATATGAAAGATAGGGATATAGTGCTCAAACGACTCAATACAAAAGAAATTCTGAATACTATTTTCTATTTTTTGCAAAAGTGGCCTAAACTGAACTTTCGAAAGGCAAATGGTATCTGCTTACACCCGATGAAAATTTTGGTTATGAAAACCGGAAAAATATTTGCCACTCTTTTTTGGCAAGTTACCAAATAAGCAATTTCTTACATTTGTTGAACATTTTCAGATTCTGAACATCATTGTGACCTCAGAAAGTGTAAGAGTAAAAAAATCAATGAATGAAAATGAAAAGAAAAATCAAAAGAAAACTGAATCGAATGCTTCAGTGAGTTATGTTTTAGAACGTCAAATTTATTCACAATCAAGTGGTATTCCTCTGTGATTTCAAGAGGGATAGAAAGAAATTCATGATAAAAGAAAAAATTTCCCCTAATTTCGATTTACATGGAAATGATAAATAAATTCGGTCGTCGATGCATTAAGTACAGAACATTTTTTTTTCAATATAGAGTCTAGCATTTTTTGTTCTGTTTTGAAAGACATTTGAATTTTTTTTTCTATCAGAATTTTCAGTTGAATGTTTAAAAAACTAAAAAAATGTTCTGATAAGATATCTTTCCATAGAATTTGAATAATTTTCATCTCGAAATTATTTCCTTTCCTCTTTTCAAAAGGTTATAAGGTTATGAAAGTCGAATCAACCTAGTGTGCCATTTGAATGTATTTTTGCTCACTGGAGTTGATTTAGTACATTCAGAGTGATCCACTCAATCAATCACTTGACGACACGTCGAGTTGACCTGAAGATAGAATGAATTAATCTTCCTTCGTGCTTGCATGTCTGCACCAAGGGTCCCAGCATGGCCGTATATGCCTACTCTTAAACATTATCGAACCACTTTTCCGGCTGTTGCAGTCGCCTGTACCCCGCTTAACTAAGCCCCCCCCCTTGATAGTTTTGCATTGGCTGTAATGCACAATACCATGATCGAACTACAACAGCTTCCGTTACTTTTTGTTGGCGAGTAGAGGTTCCTATGGACCCGAAAAACTCTCAACCCATTAATAATATGATTTTACTAGCCTCACAAAGTGATATCACCTTTTACCCAGCATGTTATCTTTACAGTTTGTTAGAATCCATTGACGTCAATGGCTGACTTGGAATTTTGGACACGAAACCTCTCAACGAAGCGTCCAATCCTTCCGGGATGGAATGCTTGACGAGACACTCTTCCCACTTCCGATATCTTTACGGGTGAACTTAATACCTATAAAATATTGAATATATGATCCCCTGTTTCTGACTTGAACAAAACTGGCGTTACTGGACTGGCATATTCATTACCCAGTCCTACTCCGTATCTCTCACATAAGAAACTCTAACGTCAGAATGTCAAAATGATACGTTCTGGCGGAAAGCGTTCATATATGTGACCTGGGCTACTAAGAATGAAATATATAAATGTCTGCCGTCATCTGTACAGTTTTAATCATTGTATTTCGGCCAGTGAACATTTACCCCTTCAATGCGGACTGGAATCCTAAGATGATGAAGTAAATTATTGAAAATTAAATATCCAAGCTAACAGGTAGTGGAAGAGTTGATAAAATAGAAAGATAGATAGAAACCAGATAGTGTGATTTGATTCGTTTATAAATATTGCCTTTCTTCACTTTATTAGAGGGGAGAGAGCTATCGTTTTCAAGGGGATAATAAGAAAGAGGGTATTATGTATAGACATAGTGCAAAAGATGAAGGGAGATATGAGGGATGTAGAATCCCGAAAGGGGGTACGTAAAGGTTGAAATAAGGGTGTGGTGATGTCCCAAGCAATAATTATAGATTTTGTTTTTTAATGAGAGGATTACTGTGGAAAAAAAGTTGGCCCTAATGTACACTAAAGTGAGGTTTGTTTTTAAAAAAAAATCGGTTCAAGAATAGGGTTAACAAATGAGGATGTAATGTTGCGAACAAGGTATGATATAATATTTAAAAGGATGAGGGCTGCGGTGTTGCTCTGGGTGAGAAATTTGTTAACACAAACTGATTTAAATTTATTATTTACTATTGAATAGTGTCCCAGTTCCTACATTGAGACATTTTAAACAAATGTCATCATCAAATATACGCATGTGTATGTGTATTGTACTTTTGTTATTCATCTATATATATATATATATATATATATATATATATATATATATATATATATATATATATATATATATATATATCGATTTATCTATCAATATATATATATATGTGTGTGTGTGTGTGCATTTGTGTGTGTGCATGCGTGTGTGTGTGTATGTGTGTGCATATACATACGCAGATGCGTGTGGGAGGTCAACTCTTGTGAATCCAGGCCAGTTTTTACAGCAGGCTGTCACATACGGACTGATAAGAAGAATCAGAAAACACGTATCCTCAGGAAAATCAAAAGGTGAAGCGAACGAGTTAAAACCGCAGCATGAAAAATGAATAATAGCATGCAATTCCCGAAAAATATGCAAAGCAAATTTGAAAAAGAATTGCAAGCAAATTAAACAAATAGAGCGAACCAGAAAAGAGAGCAAGTAAATTAAGTAATATTGCAATCAAATTAATATGTATGTATATATCTATATATGTGTGTGTGTATTATCAGCAAATATCTTTGCTTGTCGATATATATATATATATATATATATATATATATATATATATATATATATATATATATATATATATATATATATATATATATATATATATATATATATATATATATATATATATATATATATATATATATATATATATATATATATATATATATATATATATATATATATATATATATATATATATATATATATATATATATATATATATATATATATATATATATATATATATATATATATATATATATATATATATATCAGTAGAGCAAAACAAAACTAATTATATATGTGTTATATTACTTTAGAATTCTATTTACGATGATGTGGAGATTGTACCATGTGGCCTAAACAGCATAAGAAGATTATGTGGTTGATGCTGGAATTGAACCTGTAACCGTTAATATACTTGCTTCAACGTAGCGTTGATCTCACCATTGAGCTAAACAGCCGCCGGTTTTGCAAAGGCAAGAATAACTGCTTCAACTCTAATATCTCATTTCTATCATTCACTGTCCATATTAGCTTTATCTGTATCTCGTTACAGACAATTATATGATTAGGAAATGGATTTATATTCCGACGGAAATAATTATACATACATTTTTACTTCTAAACTCTATTCGGCATGATTTTTGGTTATCATACAATGGATGTATCGTTTGGCCCATACAGTAAATCCTTTCACAAGTCTAACCTCCTACGTCTTCCACCGTGAAAATATGGAAAGTTTTGCAAAATCCCAGGTTTTGATATGGAAGATTGTGGTCTACAAAGTGGAACAGGCCGACAGGCTTTAATTTGTATATGTGGGTGTGTGTATATGTGCATGTGTGCGAACACGTGTGTACCTGCGTGTGTATTATCATTGTGTGCACGTCAAAGGGTTTACCCAGTTCAGAGCGCTGGGCATTTCATCCATATTTTTGGCACCACGAAAACGTAACTTTTGATCTCGTTTTTTTTTCTTTACTTCAAAGATTCTTTTACGTCCAATTTTCTATTCTCCAAGTATCCCACGATGATAGAAAATAAAAACATAATTTTTTTTTCGATGCTATTTCATTTATTTGCATCTTCAAGTCAGCAAAAATATTTTCTGCAAGGCAGATTTTCTTTTTGACACTCATAGCCGTCGTATTAAAGAGTTGTCCACGTTTGAATTTATATGTATTTTCTTCCTTTCATTAATTCATTTTTTTTTTTAATATTATCAGTTCCATGGAAATGTCAGCGACGCCATTTCTTGCTCAATGGTGGGAAACTTTGAAGTTTACGCATCTTTTCCTTGCTTGTGTATGTATACCTTTTTAGAATTTTTCGCAGAAAAGTAATCATTTCATTTTATTTTGGTGGATACAATAGATGAAGATAACATACAAGTTCAATGCTGTTTGATTTTCTGGGTGCAGAAAAAAGCTAAACAATGGATCTCTGACACTAATTGCATGTATACGCGAGGTTCAAGCATGTGCCGGAAATTGTGTACAACTTTGAAAAAACGAAATTCAGAGTTTGCGTTTTTGAAGTCCTTAAAACTGAGACTTGATTGATCGAAGCAATTTTCGATTGAAGATGTAACACAAACAACACGTAAACCCATCTGACTCTGATGAGTGAATCAATAAACTTGTACGAATGACACAGCAAAAGAATTGACGGGAAACAAAGATAACTGATGATTTTACTATATATATATATATATATATATACATAGTGTTAGAAATTGTTTAGAACTTCAAAGAGTTTGCCAAGCTGCGACTTCCATATTTTTGAGCGCCACAGAAAGATAACGTTTCATTTTGTTTCGTTAAAAGGTTCCCATATTTTTCTGAAGAAATCACGCAAGGATGAAAAAAATACAAATATATCAATTTTCATATATCTTCATCCATCTGTGCGACGCTACCTTTTTTCACAGCCACCGTATTAAAAGTCATACCATGTTTTATCATTTATTTTAACTAATTCAGTTTGTTTATTTATACTGTATTAGGTGGATGCCAAACTTAGCATTGCTATGTTTTGCATAGTTTTTGGTAAAGAAAAAAAAAGAATGTGGGCTGAGGCTAGCGATCCTGACTTGTGAAAAATCTACTTTCTAAGATTATCTGTGCATGAAAGAATAACCGGATCGGGGATCCAAGACGAAAATAACTCGGAATAAGAACTGTTCTCGTAATCTGCCTCAGCATTTAGATGGATTCATTAAGAAGCACCCATTGTCAAGACACGAGACGGTTGCGTGTCGGGATTCGTGATGTTCCGAACTTATCCACTGGTGAAACTCCGTGTCAATGTTGTGCTTGGCAAGCCACCAGGTCTAATAAATGGCACTTTTGTAGGTTTGGTTTGGCGAGCGATTCCTATCAATTTGTGTTTAGATTAATACGTGTGATGTGGTCTCCAAATGGGGAAAATAAGTTTTGAGCAAGAGATAAATTGTATTTGGGTCGCCTGGGGGTTGGGAGATCGTGGAGTTAAGTGATAAAATGCCAACCTGGCTGAATATACCGAATAATGCATGTGCGAAGAATGATAGAAACTGTCCATCTTGGTAAACTGCAGGCAATACTGGACAGCCGAAGAATATATCGATCGGAACGATGTGGTGAAAATAACAAAGATAAAGATAATCATTTCGAAAATCTATGGAATAAATGAATAATTTCTCGAAAGTTTTGAAAATACTGGAAAGCCAGAGAATATGTATGAGAAGACAGATGTTTGAAAACCTATTCAACAATGAATATACTCCGATCGAAACTTCAGGCAATGCAGAAAGATTGAAGATTACATAGGCTGAAAAGTTATGGAAAGATCAAAGATGGAGATAAGCCTCTTTAAATTCAGGCAAACCATGGGAAACCCTACTCTCAAAAATACAGGCAGTGCAGAAAAGAAATACAGAAGTCTACCAGTTGAGGCAGGAGACATTTGCCTGAAATTTTTCAGATAATAAGAGTCAGTTCTCTATTTTTAAAATCTAAGATACTCCTGCTGCGTCGATTCGCCCACGCTTTTTTCTTCAATACGTACATCTGGAATCTCTTTTCAAATTCATGTAGAGCTGTACTTATATGAGACATGCATATATCAGCAGGAAAATCAGCTTCTTTTATTCACAAATTCCTGGCTTATAATAAGTGTCATGTACAAGTGATTCAAGAGATATGATATCCGATCAAAAGATCGTGGCTACAAATAAATTTACTTTGCTTTATCGAAAGTAAAAAGGGAGAAATAATCTAAAGCTCTCGTGAGGAGGGAAAGAGAGGAGACGTTCTGATGAAAAGTGTGAAATGAAAAAAGAATGAAAAACAGATCAGAAATGAATAACAACATACAAAAGAAAGAAAAAAGGAAGGGGGAGAGAGAGAGAAAGAGCAGGCGATGGCAAACGGAGATGAAAAAAAATTGTTAGTCAATTAATACAAAACGTTAGTCGACCAACGTCCATTGGTCGCGAGCAGCGTTGGGAGTGGTCAATTAAAAAATAAAAGAAAAAAACTTGATGAATTATTTCTTTTGCCTTTGGTTGGACGATGATAACTGAAAAACGTTCGGTTTTTCGATAGAGAGTGTATGCTGCGGGATGAAATTAAGCGACCAATTTAGCTGAAATTTACTTTGAAAACCGAATTCCCAACAAAAAACTGTTTCGGGAGAATCATTCCGGAAACAAAAAATTGTCATTTCTAAACATAATAATGAGTAAATGTTGGATTTTCAGTCTTTCAGTTCCATTGGTGTGACTTGGAGGCACGTCACATAGACAAATAAATAGATTGATAGCCAGGCAGAGAAAACCACACAAAGCTGAAAAAAATATGTGAACAATTTTGGTTATTGATACACAGAAGTGAAAAAGTCATTAATAAAAACGAAAGAATAAATCGTGTTGAGTTCGGTGCTCATTGACTGTCATTCTTTCGTGTCAATGTACTATATCAAAAACAGCACACATCAGACCTAGACTGGAACCCTCTATTTTTCTTCGTGGAGGATTCTTATAACTGATAATTTTGAAAGGATTGAACAACTGAGCTTTTTGTTAAAAGTAAAGGTTGTTTTAATCAACTTGTCTGTTGGAGTTAGCGGCAAAATTACGATAAAAAGGAGAGGGAAGTATCTAAGAATGAGAAGAAAAAGAAAGAAAAGAGAGAAATACTGTTGAAGAATGAAATCAAAAGAGAACTGAATTTGAGAGAATGAACAGGAAAAACGAGGCAGTGTTTACTTTCTGCTCTTGAATTCCAAGATAGATGTATCAGTGGGGGTCACTTGGTCGACCAGAAAGGAAGTAGAAGTGGCTGAGCCGAGTGTATTGATGTACGTGAACAGTAATGTAGGTTAAAGATTCTCTTGGGTTTTCATAGATATTTTCGAAGAACACAATATCGCTTTTATTATATTTGCACTTTTTTACAAATTATTTCATGGAGAAAGAAAACAAAGTGCTTGAAAGCCCTCTTGAAGAAATATTTTTCAAGCAACAACATCTGAATCGTTTCAATGAGACCGCCTCGGGAGCTATAAGTATATCTCATGAAAGTTGAATTAATGAATAAACAACAACAATGATTGATCTTTTATAGGAGTAAAGAAGAGTTTTGATACTTATTTCATAAGTATATATTGTTTTATAATTAATAAAGATATAACAAAGTCGGAAATAAATAAAATCAATCCCTGGAAGTATACTTATACAATCATTAATACCAATGGCTGAAAACGTCAATTGAAAGACAACAATCTGTACATAATATTGCACTTTGTAAACAACAGGAAACTAAATGATATCAATTATAGAACAATAATATCATTTATTAATTATATTTTACTTTCATAATCTGAAACAAGGAACATGAACTTTTATAAGACTTAAATCGTTCATTTATCAATATTAGTATTATCAATCACTCTTTTGAAGTAGTTTAGCCTATGCATCTACGCCTCGAGTGTGTCAACCTTTTATTCATCACTTGGAGTGACAGCCAATGAATTAAGTGCTGCTGTTCTTTTTAATAGAATCACTTATATAATAGATTATATCTACTGTGTGCCAATAAAGTGTTTTCTCGCTAGTCCTCTGGGGTATAGGAGCCCCAGATTTTCCAACCAAGCTATATCAGAAAAGTGCAAAGACAATCAATAAGCAAGGGTTGGAGTCTGTTATCAACCGCACGACCTGTAGACAGTGGGTGATACCTTGATAGTCATAAAATAAATATCCAGCTTGGGCTAACAAACCAGGGGATTGGGCGTGTTACTGCTAACAATTCTCGGCATAGAATTGCATAGCAAATAATTTCTAGCCGTATAAATTCCAAAGCCAAATTATTCGTATAATTCATAGGCATATACAAATCATAGATCATCATCATCATCATCATCATCATCATCATCATCATCATCATCAGTTTTCTATCGTCCATAATTGGACAAATACCTTCAATAAGATTCTCGAAATCTTTCTATTGTGGGCGTAGCGGAGCCAATATTTTCTGAACCGGTCTGTTTTGTATCGTTATCTCATATTCTGTCGGCATTAGTTCAATATTTAAAAACAGTGGTTCATGTTGTGGGTCCATCGTTTGTCTGCCATTTTTGTAACCAGATCAACCCATTGCCATGTTGGAGAATTTCACTAAATACGTGTTGGTAATCTAAGAAGGTCCTTCGAAAAGGCATGGGACAAAAATTTCCCGGACAAAGTTCGTTCGATACTTTGTCTTATAAATCGTTCTCTTAACTTCTTTGAATTGTAATGGTTTTGCTGTTTGGACAGTTTTTGATTAAATCAATATTACTTATATTCAGTTCATACAAAAGAAATGGGTACGATTTGTCATGGGATGAGTGATATGTTGATGTGATTTGAGTATGCTTTTTTACAGCAGTTAATTGCATCATTGGGCCTCGTACAGATTAGTTGGAGTAGAATCAAGGTAAATGATGATTAAAGTCACATCCAATTCGTTATCAATATGTAATATATTTCATATATATATATATATATATATATATATATATACACGTGTGTGTGTGTGTGTATATATATATATATATATATAACAAACTTAAAACCCTATATCCTAATGGATTAAATACTAAACTGAACAACCCGCACCACACAGAACACTAATACACACAACTCCTACCATTAATATCCTCACACCCACATCTTAGACACACTCAATAATTGAAGCTTCAAAGTCACCTAGACCCATAGGAAAAACTTCACCTTAGCCTGTTATAACCCCTGTCCAAATCATAGCCAAAACATTTTCACTAACATTTTCAGTAACTTTTAAGGTTGATACCTATGTAGCTCCTTGACCCCACCACCCCTCCTTCTACACTATCCCAAACATACCAAAAAATCCAACTCCACAACACTACCCCCTACCTTGACACACTCTGCCCTCCCCAAGACCAACTGCTGCTGCTTTACCAAAATCCCAATACCTGCTGGTCATTCTTACATTCAGCAGGAGGCCTCTAGTAGCCCTGACAACAAAACTTACCCACAATGCATAGCCCCTGGCAGTGGACTCTGGTTCCACATGGTACATTTTAATTCACACTCACACAACACGCACCACTGATGATGGGAGAAATCCCGAAACATGTATGGACTATTGACATATAAGGATTAATAAACCTTACCACCAAAAACTTCACTCCCGAGTCTGTCTCACTCTCTAAAGTACACATTATATATATATATATATATATATATATATATATATATATATATATATATATATATATATATATATATATATATATATATATCCCGAAAATGGATATGTTATAATGTGTTTCTAGACTCAATTATGCCGAGTCAACATAAAGTGGCTTGTAACCTCGGTGAAGTGAGTAAGATCAGAGGCTAAGTGGTGAAAGGATTGTTCGATGCTTCCAGAATTGTTCAAAGTGGTTTATGAAATTAAATTACTCATAATGCCGTGCAAATAACTGCCCAAGCACGATCTACATTTACTAGTTATAAATTAAAACCCATCCACACATCTTATTATATATATATATATATATATATGATAGTGAAGCAACAAACTGTTGACTGACACAGTTATCATGAGAATTTTGAACTACTGTTCACGCAGCACAACTGTCGATGCTCTTCAAATCATTATTATCATCTTTATTATTATTATTGTTATTAATATTATTATCATCATTATCATTATTATCACTATTATTATTATTATTATTTCCTCACCAAATGCTGATTGGCTACCGCTGGAGTTTGAGTGACAGCAAGTCTTCTCAAGTCTTCAGCCCACATCTCCTCTCTCCCTCACCTATCACACAAGTCCTGTTGTTCATACCTCTGCAACCATTTAGGTGTTTATTTTTCTCCTTTCTCCTCTGTTAGGCCACTGCTAACAGTTAGGGTTGTAAATCCTATATTTATAAAACTTTTCCTCAGTATCCGGGCAGTTATTCAATCCTCCCCCTTATCTCATGTTACTCCAATCTCACCATCAGTGTCCTTACTATTTCTGGTATTTCTCTGGCTTTCATGTTCCACGCCTTCTTCATTATTTGGCAAGTTTTCCTCTTCTTGTCTATGATTAGCAGGACCGGTCTTCTCTCTTTGATAAGGTGGTCTGTTTGGATGTCAAAATCTCAAAGTAATTCGTGGTTTCGATTCTCTGGGGCTGACTTTGGTCTGTGCTGGTACCACTTTTCCGTATGGTTAAATTCCAATCGTTTATTCACTTCCCAGTCGTGTCTGTGTTCAAACTCTTTCTGGGCTAGTTGGCAATACTCACTAGTTATGTTGCTTACAGTCACATCTCTATCCACACTAAACAGACTGCACTTGCTGTTTGTCCGTATTCTGTTGATTAGTTTTGATATAGTTTGTTCCGATGCATTTATTTTGAGCTACCATGAAGAGCAATTCCGTTTCTCTCATCAGGTTTTCTTTTCGTAGCCATGTCCTTGATTTCTCGTCTGCCACATCCTGTGATTGTCTTTTGAAGTCTCTGTATAATTTTTTCTGTTCCCATTTTCCTTCTGTTTGCTGTGCTGCTCCATTGTTTTGTACTTCTTCGTTGTGCCACTTCAGACATTCTTTATGATGTCTTCAGTTTTTTTTTTGCGCATGTTTTTTTTAGACCTGCTTTGGCTCTCTGGATACTGTCTTCTATGCTGATGATCCCTCAGCTGCCTTTTTTCTCTTAAAATATAGTCTATCCGTGACATGTCTAGGGTGTAAGGCTTTATGCATTGTCATGAGCTTATTTGTTCGCCCGTCCATTGATTGGAGCTCTTCCTTTGTCCATCCTTGAATTGTCTTGTGTATCTTACTACCGATACGACCCATGTGTTTTTTCCTTTTATAAGGTTCCTGATATTTAGTTTGGTCTCCAGTATTTTCTCCATCATCCTAGGGTATTCCCTTTTTTATATCCTCCTTCATTTCTTCCCTTTTTTATCGTGTCACATTCAAGAACTCTCATGTATTTGTATTGGTCTTGTGCAGTCAGTGTTGTAATCTTCCTGCTGTCCGGGAGTTCGATTCCTTCTGCCATTGTAAGCCTTCCTTTGTGCATTACCATATTTGCACATTTTTCTATTCCAAACTCCATCCCATCACTGTATTATTCCACATAGTTAAACACCGTCTCAAGATCTCCTTGTTTTTTTTTGTTTCGTCTTTTTTTGTTTTTTTCAAATAATTTTATATTGTCCATGTACATTAGGTGATCAATTTTTCTTTTTGTTACTGAGAAATTGTACCCATAGCTGCTGTTAGGGATTTTATATAGTGATATCATTGTTAGAGTTGGCGATGAGTCTCACCACTGGTTCATTGAACATTCCGAGGCATTCGAGTATCCAACTGTGTGGAATCATGTTGTATGCCTTTTTCATAGTCTATCCATCCCATTGCAAAGATCTTTATTATCATTATTATTATCATCATTATTATTATTATTATTATTATTATTATTATTATTGATGCTATGGCTATTGTTGTTGTTGTTGTTGTGGCCACCGTTGTAATTGTTATTGTTTTCACTCAATCTCTTAGGAAGAAAAATTAATTGAAAATCTTGAAGAAAGGTTTGATGCGAACAGAGAGCTTTCATTTATACAACACTGGAATGCATTGCTAATTATTGTAATACAGGTAAACACTTCAGGTAATGTTACATTAGAAAAACATTGTAAATTTTTTTGCATGCATCAGAAATCTTCGAAAAATTGGTCTCCAGTTGTCAGTAATTAGGGCGAGTATGACTGACAGGATACAGCTATTATATATATATATATATATATATATATATATATATATATATATATATATATATATATATATATATATATATATATATATTTATATTTATATATATATATGTGTGTGTGTGTGTGTGTGTGTGATAATCGTAGGGATTATGTATTTTCTCTCTTTTACTCATACATACAACCACTTATTCACGCATACAGCCGCGCAAATACACATCCGTATATATATATATATATATATATATATATATATATATATATATATATATATATATATATATATATTGGACGTGTGTTTGCTGCGCTGTTGTTCAGGGGTGTTTTGCTATTTTTGTAGAGGGAGAATGTTCTAAGTACCTAGTTCTCTGAGTGTCTTATTGTTCTATCCCCGTGTGGAGATAGCGTTTCGTCAACGTATGAGCTTGTTAGTCAAGAGGATAACAGAAGTGAGAAAAATGAAAGAAAATAAAAACTTCCTTGTAAAATATATTGAATGCCTGTTGCCAGAGCTGCAGATACTGGCCTCATCAAAGTTTCCCCGGCAGCGATATCGAATTTTAGATCGATCAGTAACAAATCTACAAAAAAAAGCTAAAACAAAGGAAAAGTGAACTAATGTTTCTTTTTTCTTTCTTTCTTTTCCTTTATATCAATATCACGAATTCAAGGGAAATGGAAATTTTTCTTCGGTTCGTACTATATCAGACTTTCTGTGATTTGAAGTCCGTCAGGACAGTCTAATTTGCTTACACTTACCTCCAGTAATGGCCTCCAACTGAGTGGACGTGTCAGCTGTGATGAAAAGTGCAAACACAAGTCTATATCATCCCAAGTAAAAATGTTGAGAAAACACGGTCGTCTTTCTGCAAGGAATCTATGTAGACGTATGCCATTGTCATATCAACTGTGTATGGTATATATATTAGTTTAATTAGAATGCTAGTACCTGCATCATTCATGTAATAGCAATTATCGCGAAAAAACCTGATTAGAAGCTCTGTTAGAATAGTCGTGAAGATGAGCTTGTTTACGTACTATTCAGGAATATAAGTAGAAAAATCATGTCGAAAGAAGTAATGGTTCAACTATCAGTGATATTGACAAACGATAGAACATCGAGTTACCGGAAAGAAATCAAGGATATGTTTAAAAGATTTTTTTTAATCCTCTGGTCAGAAGTTTTTTAACCCAATTAATGAAGCAGTTTTCATACATAGGCAGGCATCCTGAAGTAAAGAAATGAGAGTTTGAGTTCGAGTCTCGTCAATAGCCTTTTCCGGATTATTCTCACTTGAATCAATGGAAGTATTTGAAAGTGGGTGTTTCCAAAGGGCGAACTAAAATGGCTGACCAATACTGTCTTCTGCTGCATTGCATTCACTCTGCTTAAATCAATCAGTTGGAAGAGATAAATCTTCTTCTTTGTGCTCTCTGTTCCATTAAAGGCTATCGTGCAGTTCATGTTTGGCTTTGTGCCATATGAAATTTGCTGAAAGTTTGCTTTGTGGCTTACAATCATTTGTATTTTCAAACTAATTGCCTGGTGATCGCCGCTGGAGACTGAATGACAGCAAGTCTTCTCAAGTGTGGAGCATTCTTATTCCTGCTCTCACATTTAACATTAGTGATGTGGTTTACAGTTTCACACCAGTTGCCGGGTGGTTATCGCTGAATTTAAAGAGACAAGAACCTCCCCCAGGTCTCCAGTCCTCCTCACATATCGTCCTTACCTACCACCACAGCGCTATGGTTTTTACTGCCCTTACCATGCCTTTTTAATTGGATGTAAGTTCATTACTAACTCTTATGGTCATAGATACTATATATATACAGTACTCTTCTCAGTAATAATGCAGTCCCTGGTAGTGATCTGGTCTGCATAGTCTCAATCTTTCCTTCAATCTTTACTTCCTAAAATTCGTTTTCATTGATTTTTGTACGGTTCCGAGTGCACCAATTACTACTGGTACTATATTGACTTTCATAGTGCATACTTTTTTTCAGCTACACTGCTAGGTTCTAGTATTTCACTAGCTTTTCACTCTCTTTTGCATTTACTCTGTGATATGCAAGCATGGTCGAGTCTAATATCCGGCAGAATCTCCTCCCCTTGTCCGCAAATACTTGGTCTTGTTTTTTTTGCTTTGATTGGGTGGTCAGTTCGGATATCAAAGTCCCTCAGTAATGTGTGATTTCTATTTTCCAGGGCTGTCTCTAGTGCCGATACTATTTGCCTGTGTAGTCAAATCCCATTCATTTATTCAGTTCCCAGTGAATCAATTTTGCTACCATGTCGTCTGTATTGTACGTTTTCTTAGCTAATTGATTAAAATCACTGGTTATGTGGTTTACAGTCTCGCCCTTTTCTCCAAATCTGCTGTTTTGGGGGATTCTGTAGATTTTTTTCTTGGCATAGTGAGTACTGACATGTTTGTTTTTGGCTACCATAATGAGTGATACCGTTTCATTTTTTTCTGATCTTCAGGTTTCTTTAGTGTAGCAATGTCATGATCTCTCATTTGCAATGTTTTGTATCGGTCTTTTGAAGTCTTCGTATAGTTTGTTTTTTTACTGATACCATTTTCTTTCCCTCCTTTACTATGTTGCTCTTTCATTTGCTGCTTTTTTGTTGTTGCATCGAGATTTTTCCAAAATACCCTCACGATTTGCTTGTAAATAATTTTCCAATCCCTTTTTTTTTTGCCTTTTGGATGGTGTCCTATGCTGATGAGTCCTCTGCATACCGCTTTCCTCTTTACAAGATCATTATTTAAGACCAATATGTGTCAAATATTGGCTCTAAAGCCTTAAGCGTTGTCAATAGCTTCTTCCTTTGCTGATCCATTGATTGAAACTTTTCTTTTGTCCATCCATGAAATGAATCTATGTATCTTACTACCAGTACTGCCCATGTGTTCATTATTTGTATCAGATTTCTAGTATTCAGCTTTGTCTCTAATATTTGCACTGTATATTAATACCGCAGACTGACGATCTGATTGGTTGCAAATGGAATATCAAAAATTAAGATATAGGAAATGCTAATTATGTAGATAGAATTGATACTGTTTAAAAAAGACTTTGTTGAAATTCGTAAGAACACTGGGATGTTAAGAAAATTTGCTCTCAGTGGACCTATGATTGAGGTTAAGCCATCTTACTGATATGAATATCCATTGGTTGGAACATATTCAGGCGGATATAGTCCTGAAGATATCTGCTAGCTACTTGACCTCCAGGGACCCCTGATTACTAGTGTCACTAATAATCTTACTCCAAACAATACAGCCGTACTTTTTCTGATTCAAACATGACTATGGTAAATTATGCCTGCATTAGCTAAATTAGATGAGCAAATCCCAAGGCAAATCTTCCAGCCAAGTATACCAGCTCCTCCTTTGGAGTTATGACTTATTATATACATGTAGCTTATGTATATCTGAATATGCATGCAGATTATTTAATTCTACGTGCAAAAAGGAATCAGTGTAACCGAAGTACTATAACAAGATTGTAAACGTCAGAGTAAACTCTGGCAATAATGCTTCATTACAAAGTATGTCGTCCGCGAGAATATTATTGTAATAAATACAATTGTACTTATAAATAATATAGACTGTCTTGACGGACACTATTTTACTGATGATAGTATACTTGGGAGAACGCTGATGAATTGATAAGCTCGCTGTTGGTGGGAAACACAATAGGCAAAGAAAGGAATATCTTAAGATGATAAGGGAAATCTAAGAAACTAAACTGTATAGCAGGAATCTGATAAAGAGGATGGACACGTGGGTAGTATTAATGGACGTATGACGATGCAGAAGGCTCTTTATCCCGCAGATAACACGGTTCATATGTGAAAATGATAGAAGGCGACAGAGGACTCGTCAGCATAAAAGACTGTGCCCGAATGACCAATTCAGGATTGGAAACATACTTGCACATTTTTCTGAAAAGCACTGAAAGCAATGCAACAAGAAAGCCGAAGAAATAAACGAGGGAGTTATAAAGAAATCTTTAAGAATAGGCAAATGGAATCAGGAAAAACTCAACGGATAATTCGAAAGACAAATCAAAAACAAGCGTGACTGCCGCAGGGGTCAAACTCTGCTCTTACTTTTATTGTGAATGAAGATCATTATTTAAGCTTTTGTATTATATGCAACGTCGCCCAAAGCTGGGTATAATCCAACGATTTATTTCGTAGGAGGTTAACCATCTTCTAAACTATATCACAGCAGAACTTTATTATTTAAAATGGAAGATCACATGACATACGTTGATATCATCGGGGGATCGTTTAGTGTTAATTATTTCCACGAACAGAACAAGGACTACAAAAATAGCCACACGCTTTGAGGATAATCACCCTTACCATAAATATTTCTACTACAACAATGAAACGTACCACAAAAGGGAACTGCAATTGAAATTGAGAGAGAAGTTTCGAGACAGGAAAATGAAGATATTCAATATTTCTAACAACTATCATCTACTTGGTTTAGATTTCTAATCTTGGTAAATTAAATGTGATTTATCTATTAGAATGAAATAAGCCTATACTTATTTCATGCATGTATTTTAATAGATATGTAAAAAGAATCAATTCAGCTTGGTCAGTAACAGAGCGGCTTATCAATCAGTTTGTCATGATCTCAAATCACGGTAGTTGGGATAATATTTTAGATATCGGTTTGGATTAACGTGATGTGGTTGACAAACAGTGAATAATTTACTTCCAAAAATGTTGTGAGAATCGTTTTTATTCTTGTTACAGTGTAAAAACAAAATCAACACCGACTTTGAAAATTAGTGGAAGATTTTCTATGTTCTTGTTCTTGTTATGGGATTAAAATCAAAGGAAGTTTTACAATATTGCATACAAACAATCATGAGCGTGGCAATGTAAAGAAAACTTTAAGAGGGAAAGCCCCTATTGGCCCAGAACAAATAAATCAGGATAAAGCATGTCAAGGAGGAGATCAACAGAAACTAACAAAATATCAAGTGGAGAAAGGGTGAGACAATAAAGTACATAACCTGTGAATTTAGCAAACTAATCCAAAGGAGTACAAATAAATTGATCTAAAGAGTTATAGCAAATGACTATGCGTAGGATTTTGTCCCATGGACAAAAGAGGGGCTGTCCTGGAACATAAAGCCATAAATTACTCTTGGACTTCGATATCCAGCCGATCCTTTCAACGATGATGACCGGTCCTGATTGTTGTGGACAAGTGCCCATGCCAAATCATGGACGTGTTTATACATGCGGACCACAGAGTCAATGCAAAAAAATTAGTAAAAAGCTGGAAATATACGAGGATTTGGCCTGGAGATGCACTGTCAAGTTAGGGACATTGAAGTCGAGCTTTGAGGAGTTGCACGTGAGGAGAGGAATTGAGACTATGCATACCACAGCGTTACATGGTTTATTAAAAAATGGAGATATGGCACAAACGGCTTCCAGACATCTTCAATGGAAAAACTATAAGAGAAGCAGGTGAAGTTTCGGACGATACCAGTTTGAGTGCTACTGTGATCTACAGCGATGCTTAGCAGAAGGTTGGAGGTCTGAAGAGATTTATTGTTACTCGGCCGTCAGCAATGGTCACCTGACAACCTCATCATGTTAATTGATGACATACAAATATTTGAAAAGAACTAGGGAGAGCACAAAACGTTGTTCAGCAAAGAGAAGGAGTTCAGCAATGACTTTGGGATAAAGTTCGGAATAGAAAAATGTGCACACATGGTATTGCACAAAGGAAGACTCACACCAACAGGAAAAATCGAATTACTGGACGACAAAAAAATCAGAACATTGATGACACAGAACCGATACAAACACATGGAAGTTTCCGAGTGCGACATCACCAAACGGGACGGAATTAGCGAGAAAATAAAAGGATACCTAAGGAGAATAGAGAAAGTTCTAGAAACAAAGATAAATTGCACAAATCTACCAAAAGAAATAAACACATAGGTAGAATTTGGCAGTAAGATACACAGGACCATTTCTTGGATAAACAATTAATGACTCCAATCACCGGACCAGGGAATAAAAAAGCTTTTGGCAATGCACAAGGCCTTACATCCAAGAGATGACTAAGATACATTGTATGTAAAGAAGAAAAAAGGTGGTAGAGGACTAATCAACAAGAAAAATTGTGTCAAGAATGCAAAAATAGGACTAAGAAAGTTTGTGCAAGCAGTGCAGCGAACAACAAAGTACCAAACAAAAGAGCAGCACAGCAAACAAAGGAAGGAAAATGATAACAGAAAAAACTATGCAGAGACAGGATGTTGCAGACAAAAGATCATGGACATGTCTACTCAAAAGAAACCTGAAGTGATATACAGAATTGCTCATCATCGAAGCTCAAAACAGCTGGATCAGAACAGACTATATGAAGGTGGAAATCGACAAAAGCCAAACTGTAAATGCCCTCTATTCAGAAAAAAAGAGGAGACTGTTCACCAAATAAGCAGTGAATGTGGTCAACTAGCCCCGATAGGGCTATAAAAGCAGACATAATAGGGTACCAACGGTGATACACTGGGAACTGAAAAAACAACTGTGATTGAACTATGCAGAATAATTGTATCAGTACAAACCAGGGACAGCCCAGGAAAATGGAAGCTATATCTTACTCAAGGATTCTGACGTCTAAACTGACCATCCAATCACAATAAGAAAACTGGACCTGGTAAAATCTGCCAAATACCATACACTGCTGTGTTTTTGGGTCATAGACGATAGGAAAGAGAGTAAACAACCCGGAAGATAACAGGATCTGACAAGGGAGCTGGAGAAACTGTGGAACATGAAAGTCAGAGTGGTACCAGTGGTAGGTGCACTCGGTGGAAAAGATACGGAAGATTGGTGGGACTGGGGATACGAGGATGGATCGGGACAATGCAGACCACTGTAGACTGCATGAATATTTAGGGAAAGTACAGGAATTATGTGACTCACGACCCTAACCTGGGAGCAAAAGGCCTAACAACCGAGAAAAAGATATGATGGAGGCAGCAAAAATCATCCTAAAGACTTGAAGACACTCACTGTCACCCAGCCTACAGCTATAACCACCAGACAACTGGTGTAAAACTATGAACCAAAGCATTGCTGTGGAATGTGAGAGTGTGAAAAGGAGAGCTGGAGACTTGAAGAGACTCGCTGTCATGCAGTCTGTAGCAGTGACCATCGGGCAATGGGTGTGAGAATACAAATAATGATAATGATAATAATTTTTTTTTTAATTAAAAATAAAGACATAGGAAGACGAATGTGGGATCGGGAAACCCTAAACGAGGAATTAAAAAACGGATAACAGATATTCCAGTTGAAAAATGGAAGGAATTACAAATTAATCATTCCACTCTTTAAAAACTACGTTGGAGTTTGGGAATGATTCAAGTTGGAAATTAATTAAAATGTATAGTTCATTGATTTGGCCGTTTTTCAAAAAATATTTCCGTCGTTCCGTGATTTGTCAAAAACGCATAGCCCCTGAATACCCCCGTCACACGTGCACGCATACATGCAATTGCATAGATACACACAAATGCACATACACCCACTCAAATGCATATATGTATACATATATATATATATATATATATATATATATATATATGTATATATATATATATGTATATATATGTATATATATGTATATATATATATATATATATATATATATATATATATATATATATATATATATATGTGTGTGTGTGGGGGGTATTTTCATAAATTAGCTACTCTCTGAAATCTCTCGAATTGCCAGATATCACTTAATAGAAACTCTATTGAAAATGTGTATAGAATGTTCATTTATTTTTCAATATTTTATCTTTATTACATGAAGCATTGTCAGCGGTTAATTATTTTTTATTACAATTTTCTTTCATTTTTATTATTTAGTTGCAAAACTTGATTCAGACCGTCGATCAACAGCAATGACTGTACAGCAAATGTCTTTCATTTATTATCACTTGCCAAAAAGTTGTGAAACATCTTCAATCCATCCCATCGAAGCCAGTCTCAACGATTTTCATTCTAATAAAGTCCAGCTTTCCCTGACAGACTAGATTCTACAGCCAAAGTATTTTCCTGGCAAAAATCTCACTGGACAATGTTTTTATTCCAGGCCTATAGCCTTTTGTTCCGTCAATATTATCGAGAGATTCATTTTCCAACGCTTGATTTCCTCAGGGAAATTACTTGAACTAAATAAATAAAACCCTTGCCACTTTAAACAATCATGGCAAAGCCATTTGTCCGTCAGATTGTCCACAAGTCAATCTTTTTCCGAGAAAAGACACACAATGTCCACTTACACACCCAACTCCTCTGAATACTGACCGTCATTAAATGAGTATTTATTCGTTGGAGAGAGATCGTGACTCTTTAATAAGATTTATATGTTCACGGTTTAGATATCAGGTGATTCTTATTCTATAACAGACCTACAATATACAATTGTTACTTTGAATTTAAAGCGAATACTTGTTTGTTATGATGGTTTTCATATTGAGCCGTTGTTTTCATGTCATATGAAGGTTAAGTTTTATTGGCACGGAGAATGAAGTCGGCAAATCAAGTTCAAACTCTAGCGAGACAGTTCAAGCTCATTTTCTGCTGATGCCCCTGAAAAAGACATTATTATACTTCTCTTCTTAGCTATAGGTTAATAGCAGGGCAATCGGAGCCCTTTATCCCTTTGAAGTAGTCAATCTATGGTGTTGGGCTAGCACCTTGGCCCTGTTAAAAAAACACCAGTGCTGCAAAGAATGATTGGGTCTCCTTGGATCGCTTGAGAAATAAAGATAAAATCCTTGTCGTATTTGTCGTGTGACGGAAAAAAGAACTCAACTCTACCTTTTCACACCTACAAATTCAGCGTCTTTATCAAAGACATTTCTCGAAGATGATAGTGTTGGTCGACTCGAGTTATTTTGATAGCCTGGAGAAGTTCATCGATAATTTTTGTTACAAAGCTTTTCACCGGGCCATGAGGTTGTAAATAAACAACATGGCAGTATTTGCCTGATTTAATTTTCATCATGCGAAGCACTGGCAGCCATTATCATTTTTGACTTGTATTCTTTCTGATCTTAAAGTTTTTAGTTTTTATAGTATTACTACTACTGCAATTGTTATATGAAAAAAACAATGATAAATATAATACCAAACGGTCAGGGAAGGATGAAAGATGAGAGTAAGGGTTAGATATGATCTTTTACTAACAAGTAAGAGCTTTAGTAGCTCTGTCAGAAGAGTAGTATCGTGCAGAGGTAGATTCGAGCGGTACCCCCCAGGCCGATTGGTTGAGGTATTACTCATCCAAAACTCACTTTGTAAATGAATATTGCTGTTGAAAGTTCCATCAGAAACCATATCCCCGCTCCAATTTCACTCCTGTTATCTTTAATGTCTGGAGAATTGATCGGCCTTATCGATGATAACCATCTCAGAGATAGCAGTTGAAGATAAGAATACAGTTTCAACGACAATACTCGATGAAGACGAGAAGGTGTAGAATTATCAATGTTTGATAGTATTATATATCACAAAAACAGCTTGAACCAATCAAAAGACACCTCGGCAGTCATACTGACAACAATGATACCGAGAAGTTGATCTCAAATTTCCCATGGAATTTCTTTTTGATGGTAATAGTTTTTTAGTAGTACAAAACTTTAAAATTGCTGCAATTAAAAGATCCCTAAAAGCAGAGAAAAAATGTTTTTTTTTTTAATGAATGAATATTTAAAAACTTATTTCGACGGACACTCGTCATTTTATGCGCCTTTTGAAAATTGACGATCACGCTTGTAATTCTTTGTACGTGTCTTTCACATGTTACAACGATTTAAACGACTTTTTCTTAAAATTTGTTCAGATCATTTCCATACGGTGTATACCAGTATTTTCTGACGGATCATCCTCAGATGAGTGTCAGTCGAAAAGACGCTTTTAAGGATTTTTGAAGAAAAAAATTAGCTTTTTTTCTTCCTCATTTATGGTTTACCATGAATCAGCTACTCACGGCAATTCTAAATATAAAATACTTATTCATATTATGTGGCGTTTTATTAAGATTCAATGGAGAAATGCATTCATAGGAAAATATTCAGTTTTTTTTTCCGATAAAACATTTTCACAAAAAATTTTCAGTCTTGATGTTGTAAGATTGTTCAAAACGTATAATTAGTTGGATTTCCAAAAAAGTATAGATTTATGTATATAAACATTCTAACTGAGTTTACATTGAGATTTTAGAATAAAATACATGTTTTCACTTAGCAATAAATATCTTCCGTTTTTTGTGTTTTTAACGGAAATGCTAACCTGAAAACACGCGTGTATCTGATCACAAATTAATGACTATAAAGACATAACTAGAAAACAAACGCCAAAGCGTAATTAAAAAGCAATAATTTCAAAATCATACCTTTAGAAACTTCAACCCACCTGGTGCTGACTATGACAATATTATCAATCATTTAAATGAATTACACTGGGGTGAATAAAGATCGATTACCACACAGGAATACTTTCTTCAACTACCACCCCTTACCGTTTGCAGGTCAGTAAGATTTCCAGGGAAGTGAAACGATCCAAAATATAAGGATGAACTTAGTAGAGAAAGGTACATTTTTATAAAGAAACGTGTGAAACTGAGGGAAAGTGAAAGCAATGACCCTGTTTCAAGAAAATTGGAAAAAAAAGTCAACAATGGAATTTATTCCATTGTGGTGAAGAACAGAGAAACCCTCACAGGACAACAACAATTTGAGAAAGGTTTTTTTGACAACAAAGAATAGCCTATTCTCCTTCTGATGTGCTTGGTGCACATGAAAATGAACATGAAATAGGAAAACTGCTCACAAAATGATGGCAGAAATTTCACCTACTCAATACACTATTGTTACCCAAATTAAACATCGGTTGCAAGCAAGTATAAGTGACATACTATTTGAGAAGGATGACATTACGAAGGCTCTTTTGGGACCCATCCTATTTCTTGTGTACTTGAACAATCAAAAAGTGTGCATTCAAGATTTTACAGCCAATAGTTTCGCTGATGACTCCTGCATTAAAATAGAAAGTAGCCAGAGCAAATGACTTAGACAGCCTTTAAGCTGCAGTGACAAAATCAACAAAATGGTAAAAAAAAACATGTCACTCCACGAACACAGATTCGAACTCCTGTCCCACTTAACTAAAGAACATTAAAAAAAACAACTTCTATTCACAAAATAACATTTGGATATGAAACAGACTGATGAAAAAATCATGAAATCAGAATCCATTCTCAGAGACCTTAGAATGCACATAACCAAAGAGGTGTCATGGACTCTTAATATGAATATGACACGTGAAAAAGGTATTTGAGTGGCAGCAGTGTAGTGTACTTAATGCATTTGGCGATCACAGTCCAACAATAAGGTCGACACTATAAAAAGAAATGATAAGAAATGGGGAGTAATATTGTTACCCCCTTTGGTCACCATTAAAGACCAGAGACATTTAAGCACCTGAAGGTATTCAGAGGCACGTTACTAACAGGATTAAAAAGATTTCGTAAAGTAAAATGTATGTCCCTGCAGAGGATGGTACATGATCATAATGATGTTCAGATACGACAAAAACTTTTACCTAACTATCTGAACATCCCGTTTCCCTACAGTGAACAAACGCACCACTGCTCCGACTCTAGTAAATTGCACGGGGAAAAGGCCAAATCCAAATATGATAAATCATTCTCGGTTCCAACACAAACTTTTGAACTGTATTCCCAAAGAAATCCCCTTCACAACTGGACTGGCTAGCTTCAAGATCTCAAGAAAAATTCTTCGAATAGATCTCAAAAAAAATCCACTGAACCCTTGATACACACTCGTAAGCAACAATAGAATAGTATAGTATACTGTGCACGGTCGATATTCAAAGAGGTTTCACTACAACAAAGCTATCAGGATATCTTCTAACTTTTCTCTCCACTGATATAAAATTCATATAGATTGAAATTACTTTTATATTAGATTCAAATGGAATTCCGGTTACAAGGACAACAAAGGTCTCAGAGGATACCGAATTCATAGATATCGTTATCTCTCTCGTTTCTTATCAATAGCAAAAATGTTTCACTCATTGCTTCCTTATGTGCTCAGCTTAAGCGATTACACATTCTGAACTTCAGTAAAACAAATGGCATAAATAATGAAAACATCGCGGGCACAATAGGTGGACCTGAAAGAAATAGGCCCCTACGTATACTTGAGACAACAAATCTAAACAAAACCCTGAAAAGAAGAAGAAATCAGGTGGAAAACCACTCTAGGTTGGCAACTTTAGTAGAGAAAACTCAACCTTCAAAAACGAGAAAATTTGCTTTAAAAAAGAACGTTCTGCAACCAATGCATCCACTGATAGTCACCTATGGAGCTGAAACATAGGGCTTCACCAGAAGATTGACCATCAAACTGAGAACCGTGTGAGATGCATATGGGAGAATCATGGTCAACATCACATGGAAGGATCACAAAACAGCATATTGTATTAGAAAAGAAGCAGGTGTGAAGAATGGGATTCATCAAAAGACTCATAGGCTGGTCATGTTCCAAGAATTGAAGACAACCCATGGACATAACGACTCACAGCATTGATCCCCAGAGATCATATACGAAACTATGGTCTGCAAAATGTAAAATGGCGAGACCAAATAGACAAGTTCAGAGGGTATTGTCCTCACGACGCCCGAGAAGGGTATGGTAAATCAAAGGGGGAGTTTATGTCCAACAACAGACGCTAAAAGGTACTCACTAATGATGATGATGATGATGATAGAAAACAAATCCATGAAAAGCACCAAATATATATATATATATATATATATATATATATATATATATATATTTTCAGCCAAGAAACGGATTTTTTTCTTCAATCTAATGGCTTTTCGTGAAGGGTAATAACGTAGTTGGTGTACTGTAAACAAAAGATTATCACGGTTACAATCAGTGGATTCGTGCTTGGTTTAGTAGCATTTATTTTTCCAGCTTACATTAACTGACTGATTTTGTTTACTGAGCAACAGACAACGTCGACGTCCACCATGATGCTGTTTGCTAAAGGAGCAATGTTTACCGAATGATCCTCAGGAGGAAAGGACACAGCAAAAATAAAGGAGAGAAAACGGAAATGATGAAACATCTATTTGCATAGAGAAATAAGAATGCATATACTTGGTGTGAGTTTAGACTGCATGAAATGTGTGCAAAGAAAGCTTTAAAAATATACAATGTTTGTAGAAACGAAAACAATCCCCATGATGTTCGGTCGCTTCTAATTCGCTCCATATTTCTGAGACCACGCTGGGAATTAAAGATCCCCCAATGTCTGCTGACGAAGAGCTCCACTGAAATGTTCTCACGGCACACAGGGTTTTGGTTACTAACACAGGAACAAGGAGCGTTCAAAATGACAAACCAACGGCGATATAACAGGAACTGAAAAGGTTCTGAAGGTGACAAGTAACAGGATGAAGCTAACTCTTTTCATTCATTCAAGTACCAAGACTTGTCAAGTGGTTTTAATTATTGCATGCTCTATCGATGTGCAGTGACAAGAAGGGACAGGGTTGGTTTTAGGCATGGAAGTCAATTTGGAACGTGGTCAGAAAATTAAACATCAAGTCAGATTTTTCAAAGCTTGGCTATTGCAGGAAGGCCAGCGAGATCTCGTAGTGTCCGATCTCACTTACAACGAACTGTCGAGGCAGACTTTCGACTAAGAACTCTCCAAACTGACCCCAGCATAGAATTTCTCAGAACTGACCAAATGGCTAATATTTATGGGGTACTTTTGATCAAAAGGGGTCATGGAGAGATAATCCAATAACTTTTAATCTCAAGTACCTTTAGAATTGATTGATCATCTTCATATTTCAAATTTTCTTGAGTCGTTAATTTTTTTTATCACCAAAAAAACTTTCACGATTGTCCCGACTTTCCATCCAAGTGTTTCTGGTGAGACTGACAATCCAGATAACGTTCCAATATTCCTGATTTACCGAGAAGTGGTCAGCGGGTTTATTAAATTCTGAATGGTCTGTGACCAATAGGAAGAGATATATTCCTCTTTTTGTTGACTTTGATAAGACTTTTTGCATCGCCTATCTGATTAAGACACTCAACATTCCATATCATCTTTCAGGAAAAAAAACATTGCAAAAACTATCATCTTAAATCTTCACTTGAGTAACTATGTCTGACTTGTAAAATCCAAAATGTCCCAGTAGAGCCTTTTGGAGAATCAATTCATAGATTAAGAATTTCCAGACCAATTATGGTATAACAAATACAATTTTAGCGAAACATACTAGGAATTATTTAGTCGTCGTGTAACCGTAACACAGATGTTATTTACGTGTTTTATTATAAATAAGATGTAGTTGTATAATTTTCTAAACAAATAATCGTTTGTTCCAAACAATGTTTTGATAATTTCATATCGTCCAAACAGCTTTTGAGAAATTTTTGACAGCCAGTGGTTTTTACCACATTTTCCGAAAATCACATTATCGAAGTTGTTATTCATGCAAATACAGGAAAACAAACAAAGGAAGAATCTCTGAGCGGATATAAATAAAAGAAAATACGAAAAATATTACGTCAGCTAAGCATATTGCCATGAGTGTATCTGTTTCTTAATCCAGTTTATTTTCCAATTTTCTCTGAGAAAATAATATCATGAAAATAATAAAAGATTAAAGATAAACATTATTTGCCATTTCCTATGCGTAAACATTACAAAAGAAAGAAAAAGATGGAACAGCCAAGAAATAAAAACGTGGAATCATATTTTGTACGTTTTTTGTTTTGTTTTTTAAGTATATCGACAGGCAGAAGCAGCCGACATCTACCAAACATCCTACAAGGGCCGTTACTCACATTTTGCGAAATCAGCCCCTCAGTCAATAACAGCAACCGGTGGTAGAGATGCCAGCACATCTAAAAAAAAAAAAAGTTCTAGCTTGTAACAATTTGACGTTTTCATTACGCCCCTGTCACTTTTAGTATTGAACAGCCCTGGACCATGCTAAATTTATACGCAAAGGAACGCTATGCAAATGAAGAGACGTGAAATTATATGGATTTATGCATCTAAACACAAAAATATAATCACAAATTTTATTACATTATCCGGTTTTTAATTAGTTTTTACTACATTATCATTTTTATAAACGATGGTTGTATTATCTTTATGTTTACGGAGGTTAGATTAGTTGGACACAGACGAGCAGAGTATACAGTCGAAATAAAACGAACCACAGCATCTTTGGACTGGAATGATAATATATCCCGATTTTTTTTCAATTTTGGTCTGATCGAATAAGTAGATAAAAATATTTTGAAACGGTATTTGAAAGCAGCCTGCTTACAATTATGTTGTCATTTAAATTTAATTAATATCCTACTCGATTTTGATTTTGTTTTGTTCTTTTTATTTCTTTATAATGTTTATTTTAACTGAAACGAAAGAGAGCTAAAAAAAATTATGCAAATTGTTTGATATTGTTCATGATGTTGGGAGGATGAAGAGAATACGTTAAGAGAGAGGACATTTCTGATCTTTCCACGGAAGAAAGCAGACTCTAAAGTGTGTATAACTAATGAATATATATATATATATATATATATATATATATATATATATATATATATATATATGTGTGTGTGTGTGTGTGTGTGTGTGTGTGTGTGTGTATATACATGTTTGTTTGTGTTTGTGTGTATTCCTTGATATTTGATTACTTTTTTCATCTTGGAACTGGAATATTATTATTCCCTTCTACCAATTTTTTCAGTATAAGACAATGTATAATTGGTGGTGCTGTTGGGAGAGATGAGATTGGAGAACATACTTTTATCTTGTCGAAAGTTCACCACGTATATCAACATTTGCAACTATACTTCTATTGTTTGGTTGTGTACGCTTCTTTGTGTCGTATTCAATGAACTCTACCCTCTGGAATTCCCATATATCCTTCAACTGAACTTGTTCAGTGTAAGAGAGTGTTTTATTGCCGGGGAAGGTACAGAGATGAGAAATGGGGATCTTAGCAACGACCATCGATGCACTCACATCTATCGCAATGACTGCCGTTAGTCTGACTTTTAAAACTTTGAAAGTATTCGACTTCTAAAGAAAGGAGCCTTGGAAAGTACTAAAGATCGAACTAGTGCATGTATGCAGGCTCGTGTCTTTCCCGAGTACTTTTCAATATCCTTTTAACTGCGCGTCTTTTTTCTTCCTCAGTTGAACTTTGTGCCGATTGTTATACAATTCTGTTCGATGAAAAAGTCGGATGGACTGCCTTGAGCAATAGGAGGAAGGAAGTATCGATTTTGTTGGCCTGTGGACTAAACAAAAAAAAATCTCGATTAAACATTCAATATCGATCTTTAAATTCTTCTGATAGATCAGAAGAAAAAAAAAACATTCGTTGAAGAAAGAGAGAGTGAAATTGGATTTTCAAATTTGCAAAATGAACCACTTAAATAAATTAAGCTAAAATGTACTTGGTGACTGATTACTTCTCAAACATCGAATGAAAATTAATTCATATATAGCTACAATGTATGAAAGTTAACAGCAGACAATCCTGGATCCGCCATTAAAATTTGACAAACTTCTCCCAACCCTCTATCTCCCCCAATCTCTCTCTCCCTCTCTCTCTTTCTCTCTCTTTCGCTCTCTCTCTCTCTCTCTTTCTCTCTCTCACCATATAAATTCGTATTGAACTCACTTCTATTGATTCATTTAATAAAGTATCAAGCTCCGTGCAATTGGAACTATCACGTTCGAAAACACAGTCATACACTTGCAAACTCATACACACATACACACACACACACGCACACATATATATATATATATGTATATATATATATATATATATATATATATATATATATACATATATATATATATATGTATATATATATATCAGATTGATATTTATCTATGGATTTTCACGCTGATATACATGTATGATCAAATATAGTACAGATACATGCAAGAATGAGACAATATGGATGCATAAATAGAAATCAATTGACAATGAAAAATAATTCAAAGTGGAATAAATGCACACCCATACATAGGGGAAATGCCCCACCCAAACTCTCAACAAATTCGCCTGGTCACCAAAATTATATGTGGACTAGTGGTTTTCTCCCACTAATTGATTTGGATGTTTTAGGTTGGTTGCTTCCATTATTTAGTTCAAAGTACTGATTCCGATTGGATTGTTTCCTTTTCCGGAAAGAACTCACAGTATAAGACACCCCTTAATCCTTCATACGCACAGCATCATCTTCTTCAAATAAAACTGGCCTTTGGGATCGGCATTGGTCGTTCGCTTTGCTTGACCAACAAGTTCTTACGTCGTTATAAAGATTCGATTTGCCATTACCCGACACAAAAAAAAAAAAAAACGAAACATTCAAATGACATCCAGTAGTTTTTCAAACCTCAAATTTCAGGCAAAACACACATCAAACCAAATTGGTGCGAATGACTCAAAACGATTGAATTAGATATTAGATATATGGAGGTATAATGTTGAATATTCTCATTTACTGTCTTCAGTTGGTTGCTATGAGCCTTTACTGGTGTACTTGACTAGGGAAGATTGTTTAGCTAGATACCCCCACTTTTCATTCGTTCGATCACTCCACAGATCTTTTCATTTTTTTTTTAGATAAGATAGATACTTTACTATACTATGATGATGTCTTTTATCTTCAATGCTAGAATCGATAATAAAAAATACGGTGATTTTGACAATTAATCTAAAGAATTCACATACATTGGACTGTATTTACAATTAAAGTGAGATTAATCTTTTCAATTATGTTAGTTAAGACTGGATGCTACTAATGCCATATAATAGCGTGACATATTTTGCCAACTGAATATTCGCTCGGCTATGCTTATTAAAGCACGCTCCTGCAGTTCTTGTATTCAGCTCATAAATCACCAAAATATGGTTATCATCGCAACGATTTTGGAGGATTATATATATAAATGAGTGCGTGTGTGTTTATGTGTGTGTTGTGTTTGTGTGTGAGTGTGTGTGTGTGTGTGTGTTTGTGAACATGATTTCATGGTGCTGTGTGTTGATTGTTCTTATCAAGATCTGGAATTTAACGTGTAACTGTTTCTTGGATTCAGAAATAGATATATTAACATGCTTCCTCAGCTGTTTGGTTAAACACCCCATTTCAGCAATGATTTTAATACATAGCTCTTGTCATACTTCATTTAGTCTGTTATTTCATATAGGGTATCATCAATAGGTATTGTACATCGATGTTATTTTATGCTCCACATCATTAAATTTTTTGAAACACATGGTTACTCACATTAGTTACCCAAACACTTATTCTGATGATGAGGGATGAATAAGTATAACAACAGACGTGATTGGTTTTTCAAGCTCCGTCGCCCACATGGATATCAACTATAATGTACAATAGTCTACTGTTATTGCTCTTGAAAATGACTATAGTACCAATATTTTTAGATCTATAGGTTTATCCAGTATCTAAATGTAAAGTGTTACTCTAAAAACATTTCACAATTCGATACTGTTCAGAGGAAAAAAGAATAACCATTAACTTATATGAAAAGATACGG
Source organism: Thysanoteuthis rhombus (assembly GCA_963457665.1). Lineage (NCBI taxonomy): Eukaryota > Metazoa > Mollusca > Cephalopoda > Oegopsida > Thysanoteuthidae > Thysanoteuthis > Thysanoteuthis major. The sequence continues at coordinate 59,899,591 of OY735203.1, read as the reverse complement.
AAAGAAAGAGGCGTGCATTGCCTCTATCAGAACTCCCTGCATCACAAAAGCTGTGTCTTATTCTCGCTTCCTACTGCCTTTTGCAAGCGTTGGAGACCTGTATAAGATATTTATCTAACTACAATTGAGGAAATTTTTGTGTATATGCATTTATGCACAACGAATAAACGATAACTGGCCTTTGTACAAAATTGACATTAAGCAGATATATTAGTCAGCTCAGGAGGAAGTGCAGTGACGAGTTTGTTGGGGTTTTTTTGTTGTTGTTTTTGCTCCAGAGAAATATAATAGAAATAAATTTAAAAGGTCAGTACAACTTTAATCAACGGAGAAAATATCTAAATTGGCAACACTAAAGGGATGGAACCGAAATACTCGAAGGGTGTATCTTTGTACAACGGGCACAGAAGCATTTTACATGAGGATTAAGACGGGCTGCTCAGCGCACCATAAAATCCGCTCCCTTTTAAGCATTCCAGTAATTACTTAATGAACAAGTAGAATATTCGGCTCAGTTGATAATAGTTCAAGTAACAAAGCAATTATCTCCCTTGCTCTCAAAAGCTCAAACTGATCCATTTGTAGAACGACAATGAATAATTGGTTCCCAGAAAAAAAAGATAATTAAATTCAAAAGACTAAAATGATCGTCCAGATTTGCACTCTTGCTTTTAAAAGAGGTCAACTCAGTGTTTTAGTCATAAAATGAAAGAAAAACGTAGTTTCACTTTTGGTCTGATAGTATTTGTAGATGGAAATATCTTGGAACGGTATCTAAAAGCAACCTGCTTCCAAATGAGTCGTCAGTTAAATTTTTAAATCTAATTAATGTCTCACTCAGTGTTGCTGTTCATTTTTATTATCTATTTATTTCCTCATGGTGTGTTTTTGTTTAATTGCCACATGAATTGACAGTTCTACGAGAGCCAAAAGGTTCTTCGATTCGGTTGATAATGTTCATTAGACAGAAAAGATAGAGAGAATTGTTTTGGAGAGAGGATATTTTTGCTCTTTCTCTCGGGAGGAAGTAGATTATAAACTTTTTTTATATCTAATGCATTTCATTTATGTATATATATATATATATATATATATATATATATATATACACACAGACACACACAGACACACACACATACACACACACACACACACACACACACACACACATATATATATATATATATATATATATATATATATATATATTACCGATATTTTCATCCGTAATATCTATATTTTCATATATATATATATATATATATATAGATAGATAGATAGATAGATAGGTCGATATATATATATATGAATTATATATATATATATACATATATATATATATATATATATATATATATATATATATATATATATACATATATATATATATATATATATATATATATACATACATATATGAATTATATGTATTTTCATATATATATATACAGATAGATCGATAGATATAAAAATAAATTATATATATATATATATATATATATATATATATATATATATATATGTATATAGATTATATGTATATATATATATATATATATATATATATATATATATATATATATATATATATATATATATCAATTTTCCTATGAGTTATGTGGCATTTTGGATATCGTTCCTGTTTTATCTTGTATACAATGATTTTTTTTTGCTTTGGGTGTTTTAACGTTGATCAACTTGAAGAATGAATTGAAAACAAACAGTTTTATTACCAAAACAAATATCAATGTTACCAGATGCTGTCAAAATCTGTATTAACAAAGCCGGTACATAGTCTGTTCCTCCCCTTATTGTTATGTATACTTAATAAAGATTGAATCATTGCTAATTGACTTACAGCCAAAAAACAAAGCTCTCTCCAAAAAATGAGAGATCTTTTAATTAATATGTTGATTGCTTCAGCTTCTTTTAGAATAAATATACATAGTTTGCATGTATTAGATTCTTGGTAATAGCAATATTTTCTAGGAATAGGTAGCTTCACAGAGCGCCATGGCTTTGAAACAAAACCACTCGAATCTTGTTTTATTTTGTT
>OY735203.1:59765035-59892535 GCA_963457665.1 Thysanoteuthis rhombus | reverse complement strand
GCAATATCGTCCGCCATCTTGCTTCTGCGTTTTTCAACTCTGGCTTCCGTTCTTCCTTTCGATCGGTGAGCATGTTTTTTTTTGTTCCCCGAATGCAATTTGAGATTGTCTTTCTACTCGACTGACTCCGTTCTTCGAAATGTCAGACACAAACACGAAGGCAAAAGTTTGGAATATTTTCCAGTGCAACGTTTGCTTTCGGCCATTTACTTTGAAAGTGGCTTCACTGAACCTTTTGTTACTGGAAAACTGAGAACATAAACAAATATGTAAGACTCTTTCATGAATTCAATGCATAGGAATAAATAGTGTATTCTGTCTATTTAGGAAGTCTTGTATATGCTGCTATTTTCTGCTATAATGTATCTCTAGTGATCGTCAAAGAAAACCCGAATGTTCAAACAGCATATATATATATATATATATATATATATATATATATATATATATATATATTCAGAGAGTAGGAGAGAGAGGGGGAAGGAGGGAGAGAGAGAGTGAGATGACAAAAATATTCTTGAAAAAATGATTCCCAATGTGCTTAGTGTTTGAAGCTATAAAGCTTTCTAGACTATAAATATTTAGAGATTTAGAGATACTTTTCGTGTTGAAGATAAAAAGAATTTCTGATAAAGTGTTCCTCAATCGAATCAAAACTCCCAATAAAGATGTTACTGTTGAAGATGCTTCATTTTTCAGTTCAGAAAAAAGGAGTCACGCACTAGACACACGTTTGCTCTGGCACGTGTATCTCAAACAATAAAAGTTTTGGAGCTGTTTTGTCAAACAAATGGCGAAAGCCACTGGTACATAATATTCCAGTTTTAAGCACTCTAAAACGTCTGATTCGTGCACTTTTTCTCAATTGGGGTTCCTTTTTTGAGCAGCTTCATATATTGATGTGTATACAAGTTATGTTTTGAGAGTGTTCATCCATTTTATATGAACGAAACAAGTAGCCTAACAAAGGTATGGCATTATATCTTCCGTCAACATACTTCCCTGACAGCCTCCGAACGTATTTTAACTATCTCCCCTCAATAAAACAATCTGTGAAGTCTTACTTCGGGATTGCAATCAATTGCCTGGTTTTGTTCTCCTTTATCTCGTCCATGGTCTGATATCTATTCCTTCTCTCACCGAAAAAAAGGCCAGAAGTCAAAGGCCAAGTTTTGCACTGAATTTCTAATCTTCTGTGACTCAAATGCAGTAACATTATTTCTTTGCATCCGAGGAATGAGTGCATCACAGTAATGCTGCATTTATATTACGATTCTTCCATGACATGTTCATGATTTGATCACTCATGAAAAAAATATTCCTTTCTTAATGGGGCTGTTTCCTTTCCAATAACAGGCGTTTGTTACACAAAACCTTTCCAATTAAGATACGGTACATCGTTCGAAACCATTTGTGATTAACCAAACTCCAATATATTAAAATTTTGCAAATATTTTTGACTGAATTATCTTTATTCCCTCATCAGATCATTTCGACACTTTTCCTTCGTTACATTTTGAACATCATTGTCAAAGTTTTGGCAATTAAACATCCCGCCTAAAGCACTTGAAGGTGTGGAAATGTATTATTTTATTCACAAAATTAAAGGAAATCAGTTCACCGATAGAAACCGTCACTTAAGCAAAGCCTACCTTGTTAGGGGTAATCAATCACAAAAATTGCAAAACAAGATGATCGATGAATAAGTTACTTCGCTCACCTTTTGTTGGACACTGATCATCGGGGAAAATCTGAATTTTCAAAAAAAACACCAAGTTGACACCGACTGAAGGATCAAATCCTCTCTAGAAAAAAAAAGTTCGGGAGATATTTTTAAAAAAAGCAGGCGGTTAATGTCCTCTATCAGTGTGGATTTTGCATATGATACATCCTTAACCAGCCAGCCAGACAGACAGACAGATAGACCAACTTGAAACCTGAAAGAAACCTGTGTTGATAGTGTTCGTGATAGTTTAAGTTGACAGTCTCTTAAATTATCCATTCAGAAATTATGTTCTCTAAAAGTTTAAAATGTTTTGCATTAACATTTCCAAATATACCTGCTAGCACTTTTTTGGTCCAATGCAATGCTTCATTACATTGATCACACATTTAGCCTCCTACTTTGACTGGTTGTTCGCCAGTGAATTACTAGTAAGACGTCCTTAACTAGCAGAGTAAGAAGGACACTTCTGTATTTATCAATCATGAGTTCTTCCTACCGAAGCCATTGGTGGGGAATTGTTAAAGTGACCTTCTCCATCCTATAAAACTTGGCAAGATGAAAGCGTTTCTGTTCACCATTTCATCGGTCTTCCTGATAGCTTCAAGGGGGACTTTATGCATAGATGTCTGTATATGAGGAAACACTTCAACACATATTTAAAACCAATGAAGACGACTTTACAATATCTATTTTACTTGCATTTTACCGGTATTTCTTGGTAATTCTAGCCTGAACATTTGAAAGTCTACGAAAAAAGTCATATATAACTATACCAAAGAGAAAAAATATCTCTTACATTTTCATTGAATTACACTTTGACAAGATGAAGGTTTTCTTTTAATCCTTCCAAAGTTCAACCCGGTAACTTTAAAAAGAACATCCAATACGTGGTTTTGTCTTAATGTAAAGACTATAACAAATATCTGCTTACTTTCCTGTACTTTTTGCCTGAATCTGACAGCTTGACAGCTTCAAACTCTGAGATTTGTCGGCAAACGATATAGGTCATCAAATGCCTTCTTCAGGTCTTTTAGTTCCATCTGTTTGTGATTATTCAAAGGTAGAGATCAATCTGCTTGACATTTAACTATCAGGATCGTCCAATGCATGTGTATGTGTGTGTGTGAGTATAAGAGGTCTTAATTTGATCATTTGTGTTATACATACAGAATGATACACAAAAGTTTGAGGAGCTCAAGGTGCAAAAAAGATATCCCAAAGAAATGCAAAATGGTATACGATTTCTATTTAAAAAGGATTCAAACATTTGATATTCCAAAAATAGCCTACCTGTGGCAAAGGCGCATTAGTCCACTATGAAATATACCTCTCTAGGTCAAATACACTTATACTAGCACCCTTTCTACTTTCAAATCAGTGTGCAAAGTCCCCTTTCGAGATTACCATCACATTCTCTTCAATCTCGTCCACGATTTGAAAAGGTAGAAGTCAAATTTCACGTCCAGGGCGGGAGCTGACAAACCTGGGCTGTTTCGTCAAAAAAAAATTGCAACTAAAGCAAATCATCGGAAATACGATAGTCCCACACAACGCAAGCTCACTCAACGGAAAGATGATTCTTTACTGAAGTGAAATAATACCCTCCTGAAAAATGGCCCACTCACGTTAAGTGTCATGCAAACAATTCTCAAGATATTCTAAAACGCTCAAAATTTTTTGGTCAAACGACATCAAATGAAATGTGTTTTTTTTTTTTTTCTCAGATATGCTGGAAATATGCAGCAAGACACGTGAAATTGGCGGGTGATTTGACAAACACCCACAGCTCAAATTCAAAGAGCTTTTGGATTATCTCACATATATATATATATATATATATATATATATATATATATATATATATATATATATATATATATATATATATATATCGATTAGTCAGTAGAAATGTGTAGAAGCATTCATTTCACTCTGTAAATATCGATTTTTGTTGACAGACCTAACCCAAACTTTAAGTAGATTATGGTAAAAAGGGGAATTTCAAATCAAAATTTAACTGCTTTTTAAAGCTACGGACTTATTGATGCAATTTCGTAAGCACGAACATAAACACACACACAACACAAACACAGAAGCACACACTTATATATGTATATACAACCTTCCATTGATTCACGTTTAGAAGTGCTTATTTATCACAATGAGTTTGATTAAATGCAAAGCACGAAGGATTTCTCATCCATTTCTCAACCATTGTATGTCCGTTTCCCCGGTTAGGAATGTTACGTTATAGCTACGTTGTAAGATTATAGTTATATTGTAAAAAGAATCTTAATTTCAAAGGAATTTCTTTTAAAAAGAGCCTCACGATTGACAAATAATGCGGGGGTTTCTTGATAATCTAATTATTGTTGTAATTATATAAAATCAAATTGGAAAAGTTTTAAATTATCTCTGTCAGACTTTGGAATTTTTCTGTCGATTGTATTTTCTGTGACCATGCCACCTGACTGTTATCATCCCCAAATAATTCATAGAAATGAATGAATGTTCAAATGAGAACCAACAAATTAGGAGGTAAAACTTTCCACTGGTAATGCCAGTGATGTCATGAATAGAATTTATTCTGACCATATTTATTCTCCGATGAAATTTCCTCTCGATGACTTGAAACTTTGACACTGCAATTGTTCATTTATTGACTGTGATTTGAATGTTCTTCAAACTAAACGAAAGTCAATTTGATAAACATACCGATTTGGCCAGACATGCTCGCAGAATTTTGAACTCTCCTATAATAGAATCTTCAATGATTGTCATGAATAAGGACAGTGATATTTTTCACATCTTTCAATTAACCCACTATTCGAGTATATTATATAAATAACGGATAGTTTGTTTCTAAGTTCATGTTGTCCTAGCAAACCATGCATTGCAATGAGAGGCATGAATTAAGGTAACCCTACAATTTGCTAACTTGGGGAATGCATTAGCCCAGGGACTGCTATAAATGAAGTGAAAAGCAATTTCATATCTGACATTGAAAATAACCTTTCATGCATAAATCAATAAATTTCACTGTGCTGAGTACGCTTTCATTAATAACAATTTTGGCAGTTTTATACTTACTTTCCAGCTCCAGCAATGATGGCCATTCCGCTGGTATATGATGAAATATATCATAACTGACTGTAAATATATACAACCAAATAAAACTGGTCTTAGTGGATTGTAGAAGCAATATTATAACTGCGATTCTATCAACCAATGAATCTATCAATGTATCTATGAATTTATCTATCTATCTATCTATCTATCCAATTATGTTCGTATCTATCCATGTATCGAATACATCAAAATATTCACGTCTTATTAGAATTGAACAAATCAAATCAAATCAAAAATTAACCAAGGGATGTTCAGAGAACAACTGAGGCTCTTTTATGGCATTTCTCGAAGAAACAGGAATTACTTTTGTAGTGACCATCCCCACTCCGAGTAACATGAGATGTATTTGGTTAATTCATTCCAGTAACAGGGAGTGATGCCTGATCTGACGTATTTGGAAAGGGGTTTGATTGTTTTTCTTACCGTGTCAGCAAAACATGGAACCTAAACAAAAGACCCTCCCTCAAACTGAGAACAATGCAATTTGCACTGGTCGGAATCATATTCAACAGCTACATGGAGAGACAACAAGACAACACATTATATAAGAAAAGAACAAGCATCAGTTATATCATAGAATCCGTTAAAAAACTCAAATTGGAATGAGCCTGCTAAGTTGCAAAGATGTCAGACAACCGCTGGACTTACAACATGGATCCTGAAGATCAAGAATGAAACTGTTGCCGGTAGAAAATAAGATGGCATGACAACTAGATAAGTACTGAAAGTATTGGTCCTGTATGGTAGAGAGGTCTGGTGGAAGTCTATCTCCACTAATGGATGCTAAAAAGGCTGATGACTCATGGATACAAACTACTTTTGCTCAAATTTTACTTCGATTCATCCATTGTTTTTTCCATAATGATGAGCAAAGGTCAACACAGCATCTATGAATATACATACACAAAAACCCCCTGGGCTTGCTTCATGTCCTCGATTGTGGTGCAGTCACCATTTGCCTCGGGTAATTCACTGGCTGCCCGACGACGTGAACAGTTGTCAAAAAAAAAAATCATGTCATCCATTTGCCCCCTTCCACAAATTTGGTCTTTTTGTCAGGGTGAGAAATCGTAACTGCAGATTTTTTAAATAATATCTCTGAAAAGCTTGGTAGGTGTAAATATAATTTCTTGTTGTAAATATTACCTATGATTGAAAAATGTCGAAAGCGGCATGAGTCTTTCTAATGAGTGGTCCTAAACTTTTAGAATTTTTCTGATAAAGAGATATTTTTTAGATGATTTTCTGTGTAACTATAGATTGAAATCACTTGTCCATGAGAATGTAGCTATTCAACTGATACATAAGTGAATGATGCAATCATTTTTGGCAAATGCTATGCTAATCCTAAACATAATTTGCAGGCTGTCAGCCAACTTGTGACAACAAAGGGACGAAGTGAAATTGGATAATGCAAACACCAGATTTGTTCTACTGTGTGTGCATGTGTTCGTTTGCAGGTTGTTGGTGATATAACTACAATTACTGCAGCTGCTAGCATTGTTGCAGTGCCAATTTTATTCTTTTACCAAAATGGATACAACTATTCTTGATAATATACGTCAATCTGCCCAAACATTCTGACACAGAACGCCATCTCTTTAGGTATAGTGATAGCAAAGCGAAGGTTATTTACTGGTAACAGATGTTTATGTAAGGGGCAGCATCAGATGGAGTGATAAAAATCTAGCTATCATTCTGTCACGAAGATGTGTACCGAACGAGTAAAGAAATAAATGTAATTCAGTCGCTTTCCAAAGAAACCTGCGATCATACTTCGAAATTTCTACATCACCAGGAAATACGACCGAACGATCTGATCCATCCTGAACTATATATTTGAACATACATATATATATATATATATATATATATATATATATATATAGATAGATAGATAGAGAAAGAGAGAGAGAGAGAGGGAGAAAACGTACAGCGTATGTTTTAACAGTGAGTTGTTGTAGAGGTAGTGCACACCCAAATGATCCCTAGTCACAGTACTGTCCACACCCACAATTCGAACCTTAAACTGCTCAGCCTTTGGGGCTTGAGAGGCTTAAGTAATGGTGATTTTACAAAATTGTTTTTATTAAACTTTTATATAACTTTCGAATTGTTGGGAAAACATGTATGCATATATATGATTAGATAATTGTGTGATCCACAGACAGCTATTCCGTTGTATTAAAACTCTTCAGTGTGGCTATAGACTATCCATCAACCGTACCACGAGGTAGGATCGAAACTTTCGCCTCAGACCCAGAGGCTGGCATCATACCTCCGCCCCAAGCAGAACTGGATTGTCTGCAAGGTTGAATTTAAGCGATATATTTATTCACACATAATTCCCCATCCACCAGTGTTCTATTCCTAAGTTGGAAGAGCATCGCATATATATATATATACCCAAACCAACAGTAGAATCAAAAATATAAAAACATACATATGCCAAAATATTGAAACCCTAATGCTACCTGTGTTTAAATGAGAAATTTGAAATCTTCACACTTGCCAATAAAACCAAAAACTAAACACAGAATTATAAAACAGAAAAATGAAATAGCGTTGAAATGCTGGCAGTGCGCAAAATTTCTATGAACAAACGTAACTCCATTACTCATGTATATATATATACATACAAAAAACACAATAGATATCGTATTCATATAGTCATCTTAAAAAAACAATTCAATCACCATAATTATCTTATACATGAAGAAGCAAACCAAACAAAAATAATCAAAAGAATAACTCAGGTTATACTAAAAAAAAAGACACCAACATTTGGAATCAGATTTAAGGGCAAATAAAATACTCTCGGAGAGGAAACACATCACAAAAATGCTGATAGACCAACCACATACTGATAACGGAAATACTCACACCATATACTCCCGATTCGTATTTTATAACCATCAACAGACATACATCCCAACAAAATAAAACAAAAATAGAACAATCAAAAACATATATAGATGGAATAAAAGGAAGCTGGAAAAATGAAAACACCTCAAGAGAGAAACGTCCCATTTAAGAGTGTAAAGTAAATCGAATCATTCATCTATGAATCCCAAACAAAGCAGAAACATGTTTTTGTGCATCAGATCCTTTTTATACATAAAAGCTCTGGCATCGCTTGATGCCGGCGATAAATAAAAGTCAAATTACAGCTCAACCTGAAAGCAAATTATCTCATATAAAGGCTTAACTCTCCGGCAGTAACGTCTCAAATTTTTAAAATTTAATCTTTTTGAGGCTTCATATGCTTGTTTTCGGCATGAACAGTTTGGATGTTAAAGAAGACTTTCGGATTCCAGTGATGCCAATGGTTCATTGTCATGTTCGAGTTTGGCTTTGAGTTATAAGCGGCTTTCGGGCTTTCAATTGGAGAAAATGAGCTTTATTATCGAGTTGGGGCCAGATTTTGTTTGGAAAAAAGAAATGCTGCCGGGTTAAGATCAGTTTTTTTTTTTGTTTTTTTTTGTAGAAAAATGCTTCCAAATAGACAAAGAAATTCGCCTATGTAGTCCCAAAAATGAACGAAAAGTTCAAATTCAGCCTAGCGTTATAAATACATTGAAATCATAAAAAGGAAAAGCACCTGTAACCTTTGAAAGCTGTTTCAAATTCCCAGGAGATTCGAAAGTCGAATAGTTAGAATCGTCTTCGTTGGATTTTGAACCTGAGCCATCAATAATTCCATCATTTTTTTTTTTTTTTTAGGAATGATGTACCTTAAATAGAGGCTCACTACTTATAGCATGAAAATTAGCTTGTTTTTTGATTTTTTTTTCTTTTTACCTTACATTGTCTTTTGAGAACCGGAGGTGAATGCCTTTATCCTATGCTAATCCTGAGGTTAAATTAATCGCACAGACAAAAGTGGATCCCTGTTCAAGTGTCAATGATAATTTTACAAGTAGAAATAACCAAACGAACAAAAATGTAATCTTCATAATAATATTTATATATATATATATATATATATATATATATATATATATATATATATATATATATATATGTGTGTGTGTGTGTGTGTGTGTGTGTGTGTGTATGTGTGTGTGTGTGGATTTAAATAGTTTTTTCAGTCTAACCAGAAGTTAGCGGATGATAACACTCACGTGGTCCAGCTGAATTGAAAAAATCAGCTTCCAATATCCTGTATCAAAAGTAGGGCTCAAACTCCTAACTGTATACACTGCAGTGGATGGTCTCTATGCGTCTAAACACTATATTTTGGGGTTCGGAACGCTATGTATTTTTTTGATATAAATCATTCTCTTTATTCTAATGCTGCTTAAGGAAGTGTTTTTTTTTCACTGAGATTGCACAACTTTCAGGTAGCAAAAAAATGCGTGTGTTTTCATACGTGCATATATATATATATATATATATATATATATATATATATATATATATATATATATATAATCATTACACAGGCACACATATATACATATATCGTTATAGATTTATTCATAGTTACAAGCATATAAGTTTTATTATTACTCAATATGAGTGGCAATCATTTTGATAAGCCTTATTTTAATACAATTATGTATTTACAAACATATTTATCTCTATACAAAATGTACACGTATAATAGGTATATAGATATTCTCTCATATATACGTATAGCTCTCATGCTTAGTTCAATATGATCCAATCCTACAAATTTGATTCTAGAAAAATAAGCAAGACCAATTCATTGGCCATTACTGGGAATAAACTCAGTTTGCAATCAATTCAATCTGCCCAAATTCTGTATTTTCATCAGCAATTTCAGAGAATTATGACGGATACAGGAAATGGCACTTTTTTATTATAAAAGATTCATAATCAGAGACATTTATACATGTCATACTAACTTAAACAAAATAATAGCGAAGCAATTACCTATATAAGCCACATTCAGTTTATTAATACATAGACCAACATTCCAATATAAACATACACGTATGAGTGAAAAGAAATATAGAAATATACATTTTTATACACATTTGTATGGAATGTATTCACATATTCATGTTATTCTTCTCATTGTCTGTTAAATATCAGTTTAAACATTATATATATGTATATATATACATGAAATCATCACACTCATGACCAATGAATATGCATATGAAAACACATACAGAAATACAAACACACACACTCACACACACACACACACACACACACACATATATATATATATATATATATATATATATATATATATATATACATTGTTAAAGATTTGCTCATTATCAAAAACATGTACTTTTTATCATTACTTAAAACACTTACTTGAGTATCAATTTGATTGGCTCAAATCCTGTCTTCGTCGGGAGTTTCAGAGAAATGATTTCCGTTGTTATGAAGAATACAGAGAATGGCATTTCTCTTTACATATTCATAATTACAAACATATATACCAGTGAATACTGATCCAAACAATATAATAGAGTAACAATTATTTTTATAAGCAATATTTCAGTTTATAATACTAATACAAAAATAATACATTCATGTATAAATATGTACATTTTTCAAATTTTCAATATTCACATGTATATGTGTATGTTGAATATATATAAATATACCCTCATTTGGATTTATAGATATCTGAGTAAATAGATATACGGAATATATATATATATATATATATATATATATATATATATATATATATATATATGTATATGTATGTATGTATGTATGTATATATAGATATTCCGTGTATATATATATATATATAGAGAGAGAGAGACATAGATATAGATATACGGAATATCTATATATATACATACTTATATATATATATATATATATATATATGTATGTATATATATAGATTTACGGAATATATATATATATATATATGTATGTATATATATATATATACATATATGTGTGTGTGTGTGTTTGTGTGTGTGTGTGTGTGTGTGTGTGTATATATATATGATCTTTCAGATGGTCTGTTTAATCTATAACCATAAATGACGACTTTTTGTTCCCTTGCTTGCTTTTGTAAATAAGTGTTTTAGACTCCTAAATGGCTGCAGTCCGGGGACTGAATATTTGTTCAAATTGTTAACCCTTCCCCAGGATTAACCCGGGGTAAGTGACTCACATCAATCTGTTTTCAAAACAACATTTAACACTTTAGTTTGTAAGTTTTAAAGATTCATTATTTATTACAGTAAATTCAATGGAAACAACCAATAGTTGAGACACCTTGGTGTTGAATTTTTTTGTTCATTTATATTCATGTGCTATTGAGTGACCCCTGAATCTTCTATAAAACTGTCAGCTTTGAGGAAAAATTCATAGGTTCAACATTGCTCCTTTTAATTGCATTGTTATTACAATGCCTTATACACCCCTCAATTTTCGAGTCACTTTATTTAGAGAAATATATCTGTGATTAGGGAGACATATATATATATATATATATATATATATATATATGTATATATATATATATATTTATATATATATATATATATATATATATATATATATATATTTATAATAAATCCTTACATATAAATATATATACACATATATATATATATATATATATATATAATAATAAATCCTTACATATAAATATATAAATATATATATATATATATATATATATATATATATATATATATATATATATATATATATATATATATATATATATATATATATATTATCGAGAAACAATTATTCTTGTAAGTCTTATCCAAAGGATTATGCATGTATTCAAATATATGCTTATATGTTTATAAACACACATATGTATTGATATAGGCATATATCCATACATGCGTATTATCCTTTTTTTTGTATCATAGATATGTTCCAATATTGTATATCTTATTCTATGAAAAAAAAAAAACAATATCAATTCATCCCTCATTATGACAAATAAAATCCGGTAGCAATGAATCTGATTGATCAGGCTCAAATAAGTGCAGCACATATTTTGTTGGTACAGATCCTCTTCTTTTGTCGGAAATTTTCTAGAGAGAATATCAGTAGCATCCAATCTCCGTTGTTACAGCAAATTCAGAAAATGGTATTATTGTTGGATTTAATACAAGGGACTCGATTTAGTGACGGAATCTGATTATGCATGGTTTAGATTAATGAACAGTGAATAATTTAATTTCATGAGTCGAAATGAATTTTCTGGACCGAACAACTCTTGGAATGATAATGACTCTACTCAAAATTATACTTGGTAATACGCAGTATGAATAGATTTAAGCAAGTTCACATTCATAAGCTGGACATCTCTCCTAACCTCTGAGAATGGAGATCCGGTGTGTATATTTTACTGCACTGAAGGATGATCGCACGCAGTTTTCATCAAACATTCCGAAATGGCAATACTAAGAATTGATTCTCAAACTAATAATCATGTTACGTGCACAGGAGAAAATCATGCTTAACATCTTGTGGAGTGGAAAGAGTGTGAGACAAAGTGATACCAGCTCAGCTAAACTCTTCACAGCCTGCCTCGAGATGATCTTCAGAACACTAGATTGGGAGAGTACGGGGATTAAAATAGACGGCCAGTATCTGAGCAACCTCAGATTCGCAGACAACATCACCCTTTTTGCAGAGAACCTACACGACCTCTAACTAATGATAGACGAACTAAATGAAGGGAGCAAAAAAGTTGGTTACATATGGACTCCAGCAAGACCAAGATTATGTGCAACAACCACATCGGAGATAAAAATACTAATATGAAAATCGAGGACTCAGAACTGAAGGAGGTAGATCACTACATCTACTTTGGACAAAAAATCTCCATGAGATCCCCAAAAGAAGAAGAAATCAAGTGAAGAATCAACCTAGGATGGCAGGCATTCAGCAGAGGAAGCTCAACCTTCAAAAATAAGAAGATCCCATTTATCCTAAAAAAAGGGTGCATAACCAATGAATCCTCCCAAAAGTCACTTATGAAGCTGAAACATGGAACCTAACCAAGAAACAGACCTGCATATTGAGAACCATGAAAGAGTTATGCTGGGCCTCACTTGGAGAGACCACAAGACAGTACATCCAAGAGAAGATAAGAGTCAGGAACATCATAGAATTCATTAAAAATCTCAAATGGCAATGGGCTGGCCATGTTGCAACAATGGCAGACAACCGATGGACATCATGACTCACGATATGGATCCCCCAAGATCTCATGCGCAACCGAGGCTGGCAGAATATTAGATGGAAAGACAAGCTAGAAAAATTCAGAAAGTGCTAGCTCTGCGACGCTCGTGATAGAGAAGGGTGGCGAATCCTGGGGAAAGTCTATGTCCAACGACGGACGTTAAAAGAGTGATGATGGTGACGATCTCGGGAAAACAAATTTGTGTCAGAGATACCGTAATCAAACTTGAATGACAATGCGCGGGCCACTGTAGCGTTGTTGGGGTCATGAGGATGAACAAACGCCTGTGACGCATTCAGTTGATCTCTCGTTCAGGTGTAGTATAACTGACGTCTGGACAACATCAAGTATTTGTTGTGGAGTATGAACTATTCAACAAATCTAACGGCCAGATCTTTGTTTTAAAGAGATTGTAAAACAAGATGGACACTGGTGTTTCTGCAATGTTGGAGAGAGACACAACTGAAGACTGGCAACCGGTGTCGAATATTAGTGGAAGATTTAACTGTTTCAATAAAGAGGAGAGAAGACAATTGAATTCTTAGACCAACTTTTATTTCGTCTTCCTCGATAGTAGTTTCAACGCAGTCTGCACTTTGAGGAATGAGAATCGTATTCTAAACCTGTCAATCAAATTTCTCAGTAGTTTATATCCATCGAGCAACATGCTGACTTGAGAATTACGAATTGATTCTGTCGTTCGAATCTCTCTAGTCATTCATCTTCTCTAATAATTCATTCATTCTTCCTTCGTTTCTTTCATTTCCTCCTGTTTCTACTCTTCGTACCAAAAACAGTGTAGCTGCTTGAATATACTGAGTATGTCTGACACAGTTTTTATCTAGGTTCAGTGTCTCCCAGATTTCTACATCGAATCCTCTAAATAAGGAGAAGCAGACCGGGAAGGACCTCAGGTACCTTGGCAGCACCCTTTAGTGAAGGCTTTTTATTTTAAATTTATCTGGTATTTATAACTATCTAATTACGTCTGCATTATTTATCCAATCAGCTCATTTCGTTGGTTATGTCAGCTTTCACATCCCTATCATAATTCTTATCTGTTTATTATTTGTAGATTCCTATTCAACCTTTAACTTTCCAAATTAGCCATTTTGATTTTAGCTGAATCAGAGCAAAACATTTGTTTGCCTTTACAGACTTCATGGATACTTTCAGGAAAAACAGAACGTACCATTCCTATAGCCATTATATATATATATATATATATATATATATATATATATATATATATATATATATATATATATATATATATATATATATATATATATATATATATATATACTTGTGTCAAATTTACCTAACTGGAAATTAATTTTCTCGTTCTATATACTTTACAAGTTCATGATAGATATATAGGATGTGCCATATTTTTATTGCAAATAAATTTGTAGTTCCCCAAATCAATCACCATATATTCTTTTTTTTTCTGTTACTGCAATTATTTTCATTTCCATCTATTCGTCCATCAAACAATTTATTTTCTTCTTTTTTTTTCATTTATTGAACTTTGCCAAGGGTCACTCCATTACTTAAATGGTAATTCGCTGGTCATGTTGCCAGAATGTCAGACAACAGACGAACACCACGAATCACAACTTGAATCTCCAGAGATAATATATGAAATTGTGGCTGGCGAAATAGTGGTATAATGAAATAGAAATGATTTTTTAAAAAACTGGCAACATGACGCTTACGATATAAATGTCTGACAAAACTTTGAGAAGATTGAAGTCCAACGACGGTCATTGAAAGGCTACTGCTGCTGCTGCTGCTGATGATGATGATGATGATGATGATTGCAAAATGACAAGGCTTGCTAAAAGACAATGGTTGATAGAACCAGTTCGATCACCGTCAATATAGTTTGGTACAAACTGAACTTGGATCTAGTGAGAAGAAATAAAAACCTATGCTGTCTGAATTTTAAGATGATCTATTGTCTTTATTGATTCTAACTTGTTTCTATTTTCTTCTCATTTTAGTTGCTTTTTGCCGTGATGCTCAGATCATTTTCACCATCTACAACAGTCAAAGATACGTTTTCAAGTCTGGAATTGGATTCTTTTTTTTCTTTTTGTAATGGGAGAAATATTCCGAGGAATTCATTTTCATTAATTCTTGAACAGTAGGAGAAAACATTAACCAAAACTATTGCTAAAACTTTCAATATGGTTTCTTTCAGTTTTTCAGTTGGTATATATGTTTATCAGGCTGACCAGCTAGTTGGCTAGCTGACAGGCTACTTTTGTATCTCGTTTACCGGCCGAATCTATATAGCTAAAGGACTGAAACTTGAACCTTCACTTCTCATTGTATATAGAAACAGCTTTTCTGTTTTTTTTTTTAAATTCCCCCAAGAAAAGGTTTTCAGCGAAGAGTTCGATTTCCTATGTAACCCTACACATAATTCATCATTTAGATTTTGCCTGACAAAAGGCACCTTCGTATTCTGAAAATTCGGACCTTTTTAGTTATCACTGTCCTGTCCTATAGGTTTCGCATTTCTGTTGAACATCCTTTTTTTCGATCTTTTTAATTGTCAAAAGAGGATTTCTATGGAGTGACTAACAAGATTTGCCCATCTTAGTTTGTTTTTATAGCCTTTTTCATTGCAAGGTTAAGGTCGTTCTTATATCTTACAGCCGCTACGTAAATTGATTGTATCGGAATATAACATGTAGCCTCAAATGAGTTTCGAACTCACATCCTATATCCTTTGTAACCTCACTCTTTGGACCACAGTGGCCTATCAGCAGGCCAAATCCGAAATGTTTCATGGAACAGCATTATTGGGAGGAAAATCTAGACGTAATTATTCATTTCATAGGCTGTATATACTTGTAAGCAAATTTGGGCGAAAAAAAGATACTTTCTAGATTTCTTTCTTGAATATCCTCGATATATGAAACAAAATTGTACAATAGATAGAATCGACTCAGTAGAAAAATCGAGGTCTTACTGTAATTTTGTTTGCAAAATAAATGTAAAAACAGACATTTCCAAAGCCTCCAACACAAAGTGAGCTTTACCCTACTCATTGATGAATATAATCCTAAATATAGATCATTATCTCGCTAAAATAATAACAGCTGAGTCGCCAAAATGTCTTCAACTTACGCCCATTTATATGTTTTTAGGAAAAAACAAATTCTTTAAACTGAAACAACCATAATCATTTAATGTGGTTGTGGCAAAAAATAAATATCCAGAAATTGATCTAGCATGGGTTTAAATTGTTTTTAGATACCTACCACCCGTGACAAGTTTAACGGGAAGAGTTTTCAGAATTATACCTCATTTAATGTTTTTCCAGTTTCCAAGATACAAACTATCACAATGCATTTTTTTAAGAGTATTTATATCTAAAACAATATGCGTTTAGAATCTGAAAGGATCAAGATGAAATATATAATGGAAAATATATCACAAGTGTTTTTGTTTGTTCTCTGAACGGAAGAGCAGGCGTGATAATGAATCATAAAGCCATTATTATAGCAAAGATCTATAAAGAGTTTAAACTGTTGACTTAGTGTCGATGGGGGTGGCTTATGTCTCCTGCACCTCGCGCGGACGGGGATGGAATAATTTAAAATTTCATCTCAGACATCACAGATTTATTGTATTTTACGAGAAAAAAATAAATGTTAGTAATTTTCAAGGGATGGGGGTAGAAAATGAGAGATTTGGATCGTGAATGTCGTGGCAACTTAGAGAATTCCATGGCTTGGAGTTTAAAAGAGAGAAAATAGTGGTAGAGAAACGAGAGGGAAAATAGTTATGCACGCTCACACACAAACAAACATATATGCTATAATCATAAATTCGTAATATAACTTTGAAACTGTATTTGAGATTATACCATGTTATTGCAGGATAAATCTATCATACGACGTAGAAAGTGTAAATAGAATGAAGAAAGAAAGGAAATGACGCTGCTGCAGGAATCGAACCTTCATTTGTTGAGGAGCTGCTTCATCGTAGCGTTGCTCTCACCATTGAGCTAAACAATGCAATGGATAAAATTCACAGTTGAATTAATTTTTTGTGCCTCTGTACCATAGGTAAGTGTTTGGCTCAATGGTAAGAGCAGTGCCACGTTGAAACTGCCGCCTTGACGGTTCCAGGTTCGAATCTTGTTGTATTTTTTCTTTCTATCCTATTTAGGTCAAATGATAATTTGACGTGTCATAATAAAAGATCATTTCAAACAGAGTTTGAAAGAAATAAAAACGCATTTATTATTACTGACTGATAATATAAAATGTGAGAATTTTCGTGAATTAATATAATAAAGTTATGATATATATATATATATATATATATATATATATATATATATATATATATATAAAATACAAATCAGGAATGTATTATGATATGATATAATACAAATCTAATGTGTGATGGGTTTATTTCGTGAAGTCCTCGATACAATCAACATTAAACAATAAGTAAGTTAGAAAAGTATGATGAAGTAAGGCTTTGCAACACAAACACGATTATGTTTCTCCCAAACTGGGAAGAAAAATAGACTTATTTGTGTAGCGAGTCCATTAGTTCATTATATATATATATATATATATATATATATATATATATATATGGTGTAGAAGGAGGGAAAGAAAAGGGGAAGAGGAAGGTGGCCAGACAGAGACTGAGACAAAGGGAGTCACAAAAAGCGTGTAATCATACATATATGCAATAATATACAGACTCAAGAATTACTCGGAAAGAGATTCGACCACATCAAACTATCAAACTCAATCAAATAAGAATAAGCTGAAAAATATTCATTCATAGATATGAAAAGCATTATATATATATTGGTTCTATTTTTTTAAATGTTTATTTCAGTTGTCTCGGCCGAATGACACATTCAGTGTGTTATAATGTGTGTTCATTTTAAATAGAATTTCAAATTATATAACCATACTATAATATTTATAAACACACACACACATAAACAAACACACACACACACACATATATATATATATAAATATGTGCGTGTGTGTGTACACTTATATAAATATATATATATATATATATATATATATATATATTAACCAACTGAAATAGATATATAAGTAAATAGATTGATATCATCTGGTTGTGACTGAAGGACTTGAACAATGAGATATAGAGGCTGATATGTACAAATGTTTCAAATAGATAGATACAAGAACGTTTGTGATAAACAAAAATTCATGTTGTTCATGCTGTCGAGAATAGGAGAGAAACTGATCACCATCAATCGGAAAAAAAAAGTTCGTTGGTGTTAATCTCTGTCCACAATCTGAGCGCAGAAGAACTGAAACCAATAAGTACAGAGCACAAACCAAATTCAAAGCTCCAAGTAGCCATGATCAACCAATATTTCGAATAATCAATTGCTGCATACCCCATATAATTTTTGTGCAAGAATTTTTTATATCCTTGTGGATATTCCGCGTCAGACAGAGCCAAATTATGTCTGTTCTCTCTGCGGGGTCCTCTAGCAATAACCTTTTCAAGACTAAGCTATCAAAGTGCTTGATGCATGATTTTTGATATTTTGGAAAACCAAAATCGTGATGCAGTTTATTACTTAGGTTTAGCATCATTCTGAACAAAAATCAATATAATATTCTTTTTTTATGAAGAAATTGTTGTATAATCAAATAACTTATCCAAAAATACAAAATATTTTCATAAGCAAAGTAATAATAATTCTGGTGCAAAACTGGCTGAATAATAGCACTATGTATAAATATACATATATGTATATATACATATTTATCGTTCAGAAGATGTGACAGTTAGCACCTCTGCCATACATGCAGAAAATTCTGGGTTCGATTCCTGAAATAAGCAGAGAGTGTCGAAAACTCTTCATTTGGACAAATTTCCCTGAGCACTCTTCAGGTAGTTTCGTTGTTAGGGCTGAAAAAAGGGTTGCGACCTTCCATTTTCGCCTCGATTGTAATCGACGAAAGAGAAGTACATAGGCTTCGAGACTACGTGACCACAATTAGAACAGAGACATTATGATACCATTCAAAATTTCTCCTGGGGCAAAGCCGACGAGACGTTGAAATGAACCAAATTGAAATTAGTAGTTATTCTTTATTCCTTTTTCATTCTTATACACTTCCACCTAACAATCAATTATAAATATTTGATATATCCATTTTCAAATTGAAAACCCAGATCAAAATACTATCCGTTAACACACCATTCTTGATCAATCATATAATGCACATTGATATTTTAGAAGATTTCATACTATGATGAAAACATTGCCGGCTATTGTAAAAGCGGAGATTGCTTTTAATTATATCAACTTTGGAATAAATATGTAGAAAACGATCGAAAAGCTTAAATATTACCATCACTCGGCCTACATATTATGAAGAGACTTTATAGAATTTGTTAAATCCTTGGAGTAACATTCATGTCAAAATTTCGGCTCTCTGTCAGGATCTCTGTTGCATTTTCGAACGTTCTGATGAAGCACTGGCGTTCTCCGACATACACATCACACCCAATGTCTCTCATAGATATCTCTTAAAAACCATCTCTCCTTATTCAAGCGTTGGCATTGCATCATTTTTGGGGATCATATTCTGAAGGAAAGAAGTGCATGCACCTTGTTAATAAG
This sequence comes from Thysanoteuthis rhombus, assembly GCA_963457665.1. NCBI lineage: Eukaryota > Metazoa > Mollusca > Cephalopoda > Oegopsida > Thysanoteuthidae > Thysanoteuthis > Thysanoteuthis major. Next base: position 59,872,855 of record OY735203.1, on the reverse strand, counting down.
GTTGGTCATCCAAAGATACAACTGACATCCGGGGGAAATAGGCACTGTAAACAGTCGATACAACGTTCCTATTTGAAAAAAGAGGAAATAAATCGGAATGAATCCACGTGCAATGAATGCATCACTTTCTCAAGTGGTTTGTCTGGAAAAGTACCAGCCATTTTGAATAAATAGAAAAATGATCGCTTTGCTTGATGTATCTTGACAACTATACAGAGCACTCTCCTTTGGGTTACTCACTCGGCTGTCACACGTGATAGAGTGAGCTTGTTTACCGTGCAGGGTGTTTTCTGGTGGAACATCACATCACTGAGGTCAGCAATCCCCCTCTACAATCCAGATTTGAATCCTTGTAACCACTGGCTCTTCTTGAATCTAAAATTGCCGCTGAAAGGCTGCTGCTTCTAGACCTAGGATACAATTAGAGAGAACGCAACGAGGCCGCTGAGGGCTATCCCGAAATTTGTCTTTCCAGATTGCTCTGAAAAGTGGAAAATACGCTGTGATAAGAGTGTAAAGTCTCAAGAACATTACTATGAAAGTCACTAAGGTATCAATGTCTATATTGGGTGGGAAAAGTTGGTTGATCTTTCGATCGTTTTTTTTTTTCGCAGAAAATAAGACGATATATTTTTTGTTCATCAAGGTCGGATTGAAGGGATTTAAGGGAAAAAACATAACTTTGATTTGCGTACATCAGTTTAGGAGATTTCTATGTCAAATAATAGCAACAATATAACTCTAGCTCCCGAAACTGTCGATCGTGATAGGACAGCATGATTCTTTGTCCTATTCAGATCGGTTATGGGTAAACTTATCAAATGGCACTTTTATAAACTACCACAAGAGTAGGACACACTGAGTCAATTTATAATCTGAATGAGTTTCATTTGGCCAATCATAAATTTCTGATATCTTATCAAAGTTAGTTTCGCTTACAATTCCTGGAAAATCGTATAGCAGAGAGAATGATACCAAATATTCATTACACATTCATATGCAGAGCTTTCTGGATAAATTTCGTAGGGCAGTGCAAATCTTCCCCCCACACACTCATACTGCACAAGTACTGTCCTTATTTAGCCATCCGCTTTGCTGCTTTTATAACCCTTTTAGCAAGCTATACTGTATTCGCTCACTGGTAAACGATAGTCAACCGATCAATTTATGTATTAATGGACATATTGTATCAGCTTACATGTTTCTATACACAGCTTCATCCAAGAAACCCTCGGGCCTCCCTTACTGTTACTCTGGTCTATTGCACCGACAGCGACCCCCTTTTCAGGGGATCTGTTCATATTAAGATTCCTTCTCAAATGTTCGTCTTCTTGCCATTGATGACCTCATAGTTTGACTCCGTTTAGAAACTTGCAGAAGTGAGTGCATAAGATGCATAATTAGATTTCGTTGTTGCATTCAAAAGAGAATTAAAAGGATTCGTGACTTTGCCAACAAATAGCAAATGATACTCGATACTTATAAGCTGGAAATGAAACATCATGGCGTCAAAGGACTGTAAATTGTCTCGAAATCCAAGATGAAGGTTTTCCTTTATTCCAAACATATCATTTATCTCTGACAACAAAGTTAGAAGAAGTACATGTGTCCATTTGAGTATATCTTCATCCCTTAAAGTTTTGGGTGAATTTCATTGAAATTTTGTGAAAGGGGGGACCATGGCTTAAAAGAAATGGGTGTAAATTTTAAGATCAAGAACCTTTTGTTTTTGATCAGGAGATACTCATATATTCATGTATTGACTTATGTTTATCCATATCTAAGCCTGAAAGTTTGAATGAATTTCAATGGCATTTTGGGGGAAGGGCCTGGTCTAAGGAATGGCTAATTAGAGGTGTTGGCGGATCCAGGGAGTCCGTTATACTGGCTGATAGGTTTCATACATAACAGCTGTGAAAATATCGAAATTTGAAACAAAGTTACCCCTCTCATTGCAGCTTCATAAAACCAATTTTCATTCAGTTCCAACACATATAAGGTGTTGGCAGGATATACACTTTCAAAGTATCAAGAGCAATCCATCTTTTTTTTGGTTGCTTTGGGGGGGGGGACAAGAAAGAATTTCTGAATCCCAAACAAAGTATTAGCTTTATGCAAGATTCGAAATCCTTTGTAATTTTTTGGAGGTGCATGGGCATACTTTTGCAGTGAATTAACGCCATGCAAGACATGTAATTAAGACTGATCAATATTTGATTATTTCTTCCGATTTTATGCAGTTCATTTTCGCGAGAAAATAGCTGATCAGCAACAGAAAAGATGAAAAGTTTGAGTTGACTTGAAAATGTCCAGAAATAAAAGGAATCTCAAAGCGTAATAATTCTACGATGAATAAAATAGTATTTGTCATTCTTTGGGTGGAGACATACCATTTTTAATAGAGAAACAGATTTGTATACATATATCCATACGAGCCACACTCAGTGAAAGATATTTAGATTAACAAGTGTAAGTTTTTGTTTTTAGTTCTTGTTCATCATGAATGGCCTCATTTCTATGTTGGCTCACATGACCGTACATGGTGGAAAATACCACACTCATCTTATCTTGTTTTATTGTTGTGAAATAGCTCCCAGAGGACAATAATTCCGGAATTAAAAACAAGTGATGGTGGCCATCGTGAATATTTTTAAGGCTATAAAAAGAACATTGTAGCTTTAGAAGGCTACTAGTCCTCATTTTAGGGCTCAGAATGTGCCGTCGTAAGATCAGTGAAGAATGAAACCACACTGCATTTGACCGTATCAAATTAGAAAGTTGACTGGTTCATGTAAACTGAAAACCACACCTGTATCACAAAGTATCCTCAGTCAAATTTTTCCAAGACATCAGTCTATGGGAACAGTTCATGAGTGGCCACGTTTTGATGCTCCAGGTGTTACTGACGTCAATAACGATCAAAAGATCTGGTCATACACCTAACTAATGCAACTTGGCCCAAATCACACTTTCTACAGATCTGGGGCTGGTCAGATATTCGTCATCTTTCTGATTCCTTCATTTTCACAGCTCAGGTTTCAGAAGATATTTTCAAAGCAGGATGAAAATAGTTTGGGTGTGCTGCTACCATTTTGCCTTACTCCTTTTTGGAGCTGGAAGCGTTCCCAATCTTTATGTAGTCTGGTAAAGGAGCTGCTAGGACTGTATATATGTTGCACTACTCTGATATATATGGGGTCTACTTGTAGAGTTATAGCACCAATGAAAATAGGAATTTCCGCCGAATCCAAGTCCTTCTTAAAGTCAATTAATGTTACAGCGTATGGCATTTTGTATCCTGCTGCTTTCTTTAATTGATTTATCGAATGGAGATGGACCATGATCAGGTAGCTTCTTCTAAAGCCAGCTTGCACCTGTGGCTGGTTTTTATATACCATTTTTTGTGATTCGGTTGATGATGATTTTTTTAATTTAGTGGCAGTTGAGTAGACTGGTCTGTAGTTATTGAGGACTTTTGGGTTTTTTCCTTTTTTTACATAAAAGCATTATGATTGCTTTGCTCCAATTTTTACACATAATTTGAATACACTAGCTAGTTTCCTAATGATGCTTTTACTAGCTTTTTGGGGTAGGTCAATGATGATGTTATCTGGTCTCGGGGCTTTCTCTTTCTTTCTTTGATGGTTTGTTCCAGCTTCAATGGTGTAACTTTTGAGAAATCCTCAAACTGATTGCTTCATCCCCTGTGTATCCTATTCGCTGTATTGTAGTTTCTGCTTGGGGAAGAGGGATTTTTTTGTAAAATTTACGTTAAACAATCCTGTCCCTGTTTATTGGTGGGTCTACATTTCTCTCGAGTATTCTAGTTATTCGTCACCGTCCAGTACTGGGATTTTTGTTTTTCTCTTTGAAACCCCGGCCTTTCGAGAATTCATTCGATGATTGGTGTCTTATATCTTCTTTACTTTGTTTCTTTTTTATATTTTTATTCAATACAGTTTTCTCCAATTCTCTCTCTGGTTGTCAGTGGTTTGAGGTTCTCGAGTTTTTCCATGGGATTCATTGTTTCGTCTGAGATTTTACTTATGGTTCGTGCGCTCAACAGGTCCAATATTGTGGTGACTCCAATTAGATAAGCTGTAATTTTGTTGCAGATTTCGTTAATAATTGTGTCGATTGCTTCTGGTTAACTAAGAATTCTATATCTGTTTTTTCAATTCGAGTTTGAAATATTGTTTTAGTACGTTTAGTGGTCACGATTTGGCGTAGAACATTTTTCTTCATCATTTATTTATGTTAATATGCATTTGACATTCTGTGGTAGCTTTTTACGCTGAATTTTGTTGAGAAATATAGGCCGTACAATTCTCTTCCTTATATCCTTGGAAAATACCAGCTCTAATCTATTTTATGGCCTCTTCTAAGGAGGGTTGTCACTAGAGTTGTTTGGGATAGGATTTTCAAAGTTTTGTTTCAGTAAATGTATATGGAATGAGTGACATGTTACAATAGGAAACGTAAGTCATTTTTCTTTCTTTTAGTGAATTTATTTAAGACAGAGAGAGAATGACAGACATACAGAGAGAGAGAGAGAGAGAGAGAAAGAGAAGAAGAGAGGGTGTACTTCTCACAACAGAATTTAAAATAAGATAAAATCTTGAAAATCCAAAGCGGCACTTATCTGAACTTGAACTGGGGTATGGACCTTTTCTGGTTCAGAATCAATCTTCACTAAAACGGTGGTCGTCAACGGGTTTTGAGACGCAGAGGTGATCATCAAGCGCAGTTAATAGTGTTCTATACATCGAACTAAAGGTGACAATGCAAAGAGAAGAGTGAGTAGTGCAATAGTGATATACCGTTTTTAACAGTGTCCAAATCAAACAAAAGAAAGTGTTATATATTTGTTTATATTGGGTTCAGAAATATTGAATTTACAATAGATTTAGTATAAGTGTAGATGCATCTTTCAATCAAACGAACAAAATAGCTCTTAAAATAAGTCCTCACGGAAAGATTGAAAATAGGAAAATAACAGATAGCAACCATACTTAGTTCTGAGCCTTCAGCATTCTTCTCATAGAGGTCGTCATCAAACTCTTTTTACTATCTTTGCATCGCAGTTATTTTCTCATTGTGGATATATATATATATATATATATATATATATATATATATATATATATACATATATATATATATATATATATATATATATATATATATATATATTCTTTTCTCATGCTGTATACTTCGATTACATATGTTGATTATCGTGTCTTCAGTTAATCATTTGTATTACCGATATACTGGAACATATACATTGACGTTTGATGTGTCAAATATCCTCGTTTGTGAATTCGACTGACGCCAGACACACACAAACACTTTCTTACATACAAACATGCTTTACAAAATACGAACCAGATTTTTTTCGTTAAAATATATATATATATATATATATATATATATATATATATATATATATATATATATATAAAAGCTGTCCCTCACTATGGGAACCATGTAACGTACATTATGAGAGGATCATGCTCAAGACGTTGACATCAGAAGATAGCACAATATATTAGCAGAAAAACAGGGGTCGGAAATAACATAGAAACATAAGTAAGAAAACTTAAATGGCAATGAGCTGATCATATTGCAAGAATGGCAGACAACAGTTGGACCACATGATTCCCCTGATATTACATGCGAAACTGGTAGGACTGAAAAAATATAAGAAGGTTTGAGAAACTAGACAATCACAAAAATACTGGCTCTGTGACACCAATGAGAGGGTATCCAGGTGAATTTTTGGGGAAATGACGGGCGCTAAAAGGATGATGATGATATTACAAGTGTGCAAAACTTTTCTTTATTAATACAACAAATCTCTTGTCGCTGCAACTAGTATGAAGACTTTAGAGTAAGTTAAACTTCATCTCAAAAAGTGTCCTATGCATGCTTTTCAAGGGTGTGCCATTGCTTATATAGTGCCACACCACGCTTTAGTTAATCGTCACTGGCAATGGTAATGTATTTACGTCAAGCTGGCTATGAACACCCGGCAATCGGAGCTGTTTACTCCTGTGCCAGATAAGTATCACCAACATACGGAAATGGAAAGAAAGTGATGATGATGATATTGCATCATCACCATCGACTTCATCTTATAAATGACGTCAAGATGAAAGATTTTCACTAGATAAAGTCCAGACTGTTTTCGGCTTTAGCTCTGGTTTTTTGTTCATTTATGTTCTCTTATCCGGAGCCGTACGATTGATGAGTTACTCAAGATCGATAATTAATCGTGATCTGATTCCACTTTACAAAGATTTTTTTTTCTCTTGAAGGTGCAATTTTCTTCCTTATCCAAGAAACCAAAAATAAATAATGCACTTTGAGGTTCTGTCTACGATACTTAACAAACGTTTTCATGCCCTCGATGTACTTCGTTGTCCAGCAAGAAAAAAAACTTCAAACGCCTTCAAAGTCATGCATGAAAGATACATCAAACTCAAAATAATTATTAAAAACAACACATATTAAAAGCACCAATTGCAACACGATGTTTAGCAAGATCATTGAGCATACCAATTCTTAAGTGTGCAGAATTTGATCCACACTAAGTGGCCTGTAACAGTGGCGTCGCGTTAAAATCATCTCATCGTCTGTCCGGAAAGTATCCAGGCATTTAATATTGATGGGAAACAACTCACCTCGAATTATGGAACCGTAGTCCCCTTCAAAATATTCCTCTTCAAACATAACAGACTTATCCCAGTGTCCCTGAAAACCTTCAAACAAAGTCTTCAAAATGCACTTATGTGATTTCTATTGGCTGCTCTGATGCAATTTCTTAATGTTGTCCACAGTCTGAAATTTCTGACATTTCAACGACGAAATACAAAAGATCTTCTAAAAGAAAAATGTGGATTGGCAAAATGACACAACTGAGTGATGAAATATTTTGTCAAAAACTTTTTTTTTTAAACCCTGCAACAACAGGATGGGCAGTCTAGTTCATTGTGAATCCATTGATCACACGTTATGCAAGCTCACCCAATGGCGTCTCACTGCTAATTGAGTGCCCATACGGGAGATCTTCTGAATGCACCTGCGCAATAAGGTCTTATCTGATTCCTCGCCAAGCTGCATCGAGGCCTTGAAACTGTTTATTGAAATTTTCAAAATGGATGGTTATTTCCCACATCATAGTGCAACCAATGATTATTGTACTCGCTTCAATTATGAATCGGCCAATGTGACCAATTTATATAACATCATGCTATAGTGGGCATCTAATATATTAAGTGAAATTAGTTTGCCTTGGCTCAAGGCCATAGTCATTGCTCACATATTGTGGATCAAACTCACTACTCTCCGGAATTAGTTTGTGATATAAACTTACTAACCATTACGCTACAATTTCCAATAAGTAACCATTTATGAGTTTTGTTCATTTCTCATGAATTGAAGTAAGGGTAAATTAAAGTGACTCTCCGTCTAAACTTTCGTTCAAACATTGAAACTAAACCAGAAATCTTATGCAGAGACATGATTTAAATCAATCAGTGACTCATGGCATTGTTGGCTGACATGATGTTGATTTTTCAATTCACCTCATTTGCAAACAATGCCAGTGAAAATACCCAAGAAATATTTTGTGCACAACGAGCATTTCTTATTGATTATGATAATTCCCTTTAACAATGAATCTGCCAGTGTTTTCTATTCTTCAAAGTGTTGAACAGGTTTTTTCGGCACGAATTTGAATTGTAAATGCGATGGAAAGTTGCAAATCTTGGTTTAGGATCAAAATTTCTTCCTGCATAGAAAATATCCTGTCAAAACAGCGTTGCCGTAATTTACGCAATAGGCGATGTCTGGTGGTAATCACGAGAATAAACTAAATATTATCTCACGAACATATCCTCATCAAAGTTGACAGGATTATTGTGTATGGATTGATACCAAGGAGTGTAGAGCTAATACATCACGTGTGTGTTTTCTTTCTTATTTTGTATTTTTACTACGTCTCAACCGTTTTATAGCGAACATAAAGTTTCAAGACACAATTTTGTGCAAGAAAAACTGAGAGGAGAGTTAATAGTTTTCAAAAAATAAAAACATTAAATTCATCAAGTGAATCTGCGTGAATCTGCGTCAATAACTGCCCAAACATCGGTAGCGGACAGGATTTGAGTAGTCTGAGTTGAGAGATAAGGATAATAGGATATTAGGTCGGAAGGCTGACATCCTTTTTTTTCTTATTACAACTCTTTCCAAAACAGATATTTTAAAGAAAAAATGGCGTCCGTGCGGCTTGTCTAAACCGGATCTCTTATCACACCAACATAAATTTCTCGTTCATTTAATTTATATATAAGCACATACCTGTCAAAATCGACGCGTTTGTTTATGTATGGATCGGCACTGAGGAGCCTGAAGCGATAATATTAGATACCTTTTTTTAATAATCCAAGTACCTGAATTCCAAGATTTTTTTGAGCAACAACCCAACTTGAGGTGGTTTTATGTCTGATCAGACATAAAGTCTCAAGAGTTTCTATGGCAAAACGTTCATTCCTATGCCACAATATGGTAACTTAAGCAACGAAATGATGGAGAAAAAGTTATCTTACATGATTATAATATGCTTTGACAGTTCACTGAAATAAGCTCATTCTTGCAAAAACAATAGTAAGGCATCCGGTGAGGATGGAAGATAACAGTTGTGATAAACCACTAAGAAAACATATGTGTACCGGACACAGATCCTGGCAAAGGGTCCAGGGTGTCTGAAGACATACCCACCTCTTCTAGGGAAAGGCGAAACTGAAAATGTTCCAAATATATAGTTAAAGGCATTTTATGAATAGAAAAAATGATAATCGTAAGTAACATAAATTCACCCTAAAATCATTTTTTTAATTTTATATAAGTAAAATATTTCTATTCTGTTTGATTCTTTATAAGCATTTTTATTTATTGGTTCCATGATAATTTCCTCAGATTATTTTTTTACTTTACTCTTTTGTCAATTCTTGTGCTAGAAAGTTACGACTAAATGTAATATCAAATATTTCTTTCTGTTTTTTTATGTGTGAAAATATTTTTCACTTAATTATTTTGTTAGTTTTTCAATGTGTCCTAAAATCTCTATTAGACATTTTTCAGTTGGTTCAAGTTGTGTTAAACACAAGAAATAAGAGGGATAAAAAGGATGTGATATCATTAAAAGATGTGACGTAACTGAAATAAGATCTATTCCGATCAAATTGTTTGCACGAGCTTCTAATGATATCCTAATAAAATCCCCAAGGCCCACATTTTTGAAAATATGGAGAATATCCCTTGTGCAATATTTCCAAAACACAATATTTCCAAAGTATGAGATTCAATTGAATTGATTCAATTGAAAGAAAGACTACTTCCTCTTCATCCTCCCCTCCTTCTGCTAGTTCTCCCACAAAATCTTCACTACATCCTGTGTCTACTTCAAATGGACAGACTCCAAAAATTTCCACATCAAAAACATGGCTTTGTGTTTATGACCATATTCCCTCGAATTTTTAATAGTCAAAATATGCAGAAATCTTATATTTTGTATTTTACCCCGTGGCAAAATCATGTGCACAAAATCTCCAGCAACTATTGCATTTCCACAAAACGAATAAATAACACCAGTTTCCAAGTAACACATAAATATCTGATGCTGCCAAACATTCTTAACCTCATGAACTTCCGGTGAAGGAGTTTCTTTTATTCTGTTGAATCATTCAAGTTTCAGTCCTTTTCAACTCCAACCCTTTCATTCCTCTTGGATTTCGCCTCGTGAATCAATATTTCTTGTTCAATAAAAAAAAAAAAAAAGTTATCTGCAAAGTTGGAACCGTAAATTCCAGAAAATGAACACTGCTTGTCAAATATGACTGCAATTGTGCAATACAAACCGGAACAGGTTGTTAGTTATGTACAAAGAGGGTATTTGGAAAGCTGACCAACTAATTAACAAGTAAATTGCCAGAGATTAATTTCAATTCATCTTATCATTAGTTTGTTTATCAATTACCAACTTATTGTTATTAGTTTATTCACCAATTACTCAAATGGCAATAAGCTGGTCAATTTGCAAGAATGAAAGACAGCCGATGGACATCACGACTCACAACATGGATCCCCAGAGAGACCACATGCAAAACTGAGGCCGACAAAAAACAAAATGGAGATATGAAGTAGACAAATTCAGAAAATACAGACTCAGCGACACTCATGATGGAGAAATGTGGCATCTCATGGGGATGGTCTATGTCAGATGACGAACGTTAAAAGACTGATGATGATAATAATGATAGAAAGAAAACTCTACTTCAGGTGAATAATCAGTTATGCACGAATCAATTCTATTTGTGCGCTGGTTAAAAAGTCAGAAGGGACAATGTTTATCGCTGCATAAATTTAATCCACCTTTGCAAGAGTGTATTCTTAGAAATGCTGGATACTTTTTCCATCAATCCAAACCAAGACCAAAGCCTTAATCATTTTGGCGATCTTTTCTTCTCTGTTACATTGCATCATGTCTATTTTCAGCCTAATCTTAACGTGCCGCCAATAGATAGCCTTTCAAAATTTATCTATACGGCCAAGGGGGTTCCTCAGATATTTGCTCGCCAACTCGTAGATGTACATATGGACTTTTTTCTATTGTTAATTATCTTGTCTCTTTATTTTTCCATTTCTTTTATTTTTTTGGCCTGGCGAAATCTTCAAACCTTTTTATCTTGGGAAAAAATTATCTCGACAGAGACATATCGGCCAATTTCCGATTACGAACCCTTTGAGTCATTAGTCATTTTCAACAGTCGGTGACTTTTGTTACGAAAGTCATACGCGTAATTTTTTTTCCTCCATGAAACCTGATTGTATCTGTCATTTTTTTTTTTTTTTTTTTTTTTTGCAAAAAATGTATTTGGATGTATTGAATGAATTTATGGCTGGCACCTCGGTCTGTTGCTCTGCTTGGAAGGTAAGTTCAGTGTTAACATCATTTTGGTAGGTTTACGATAGGCTTAGCAGGTAGGATGAAGTTAGGGTTAGTAGGTTGATTTAGGGTTATAGCTTGTAGATAGGCTTACTAGGGAGGTTTGGGGGTGACAGGTCGATTGCGTACCGTACAACTACGTTCTGGTCATTTTCGTATTTTGATAATTGCGTACCATTATTTTTACGGTCATTTGCATGAAACCACTGTGGGAATATTTACCTTATTTTAAAAATGTATACAAATTAGGGCTCCATAGTTTGTGTCCCCTGAAAATGCAGCAGTAGTAATGTGTGCTGAGGCATTACAACGTTTTAAAAAGTCATTAATATTAGTTTTGTTCTATTATTATACACTATCATCTTAATATTTCCAGTTGTTTTTCGTAATCGCAAACTTTTATTTACACCATCTGTTTTCAAACAAAATAATAAGATTTGTTCTATTCTAATTCATTCATTTAATTACACAAAACTCTCTAGAGAAATAAAAGTATTTTCTCGAATGAAAAAAATATTCCTTTCCCAAAAGAAAGATATATTTTTTCAACGAAAAATGGCCAATATTTTTACATAATTACAAAGAAATGATATATAGAGGAAAAATATGAGAAGGTTTTCGGCTTTGACTGAATATATGTATATATTTATATATATATATATATATATATATATATATATATATATATATATATATATATTAGTCAATATATATATATAGATATATATATATATATATATATGTATGTATGTATATATATATATATATATATTTTTTCAGTCAAAGCCGTAAACACTTCCATAATTTTTTCCTCTCGTGCATCTATTAATTAGACCTCTGACGCCTTTGGAAAAGTGTCCATTTTTATAACGCTATGCTGAACCGGGGAAAAAATGATTGCTTATAATAATGATTGTTTAAAGTATTGCAATACTGCAGCACACATCAAAAATAAGAATTTATCAAAAATATTACTGCACAGAAGGTCAACATGATCATGAGTCACGAACAGGCAGCCTTCTTCTGCCTATAATCCTAACATGTGGTAAGTATTTTTACATACAGTCGTATAAAAGAATATTGAGAAAAAATGACGGTTACGCAAAAAAAACAAAAAAAAACGCTTCACAAATATCTTGATATGCAAATGTCCGGCATGTAGAAGTCCAATATGCTGTACTGCTCTTGTCTTCGGGTACGTTAGTTGGTTTTGGGTTGGAGTTTCTAATTCTCAAATCACATATCGGTGTTAGTTCGTCTTCGTATTTCATCTACCCCCTGTACTACCGATGTGGGGGAAAATAAATGCAGACAAAAGCATTACAGTTATATTCATAAAGCTTGAAAAAAGATTACTGACAAACATCCGGTTGCTTCGTAAGGGAACGACGTTGAACAAGCTTGTCTCGTAGATGATTATTTCTGTAGATGTTGAATGGTTCTCTATACTTGTGGGCGTGTAATAGACTGTGCTAAATTCAATTTATCCTGGATAGTCGAACAGATGTTACCGAGACTGTCGAATAGACCACGGCTTCAAAAATCTTCTTCATTCGCGACACCTTTTGATGGAGAATTTCTTCTCGCACCACATCACTCGATGTTATAGTCGTATTTTGAACATCAATAAACATAGAAACAAATTTAAAAAATAAGAAGTGGGAAATCGTGCACATTTATCAACTATGGTAATGTTTACGCTGTTAATTACGAAATAGGGTTTTAAAAAATTGAAATTGATTACTAAAACGTAAAAAAATATCTTTCAATTATCAACATAGCATAACAAGGAGTGCACCCTAGTACAAGAAGTTTGAGAAAAAATGCAACATAAAAAGGGGAAATAAGTCATTAAAATTGACGTATCAGTCGCCTCCCTTAAATTTACAGTCATCAGTTTCTCTTGATTGCTTAGCTGAGTTCTCAACTAAATGTATCAACGGATCATCTGACTGTAAATTTGAGTATCACAACTGATTTGTTTATTCTCAAGAATGAATTCCTTTCTATGCAGCAATTCTTTGACAAAGGCAAAGTATTGAGATTCGGAACCAGGAATGCTGTTTTGAGAAGACCTTTCGAAGTCGATTACTACAAGAGTGGGTTCAGTCATTTGTGTCATTTTCCGCGTTTTATTTTGTTTTGTTTGTTTTTTTAATTCTATTTTCTCCTCTTTGTTGTATTTCGTCACGACGATTTTGATTGATTCATCATTTGGTGTTAATTGTGATAATTCGGAATTATCTTCAGCTAAAACTTGAACTCGAATTACCCAACATAACAACGATTAAATTAATAGAGATATGACAATAGTCAAATGCATGGAGAAATGGAAATACATCATCTCAAAACGAGAGAAAACTTTTAATACTACTCGTACTACTGCCGCTGCTGTTACTACTGTTATGTTATTAAGATACTCCAATTTACAACTACCATTACTACTACTACTACTACTACTACTACTACTACTACTACTACTACTACTACTACTACTGCCAGTTGGTAGTCATTGAAAGAGTAGGATGAAAATGGCGCCAAAATAAAGATACTCATGGAAAATGTGTGGAGAAATGATGATACTTTATCTCTGCAGCTCTAACTACTTGGATTGTAAAGAGCATTGGACTGATTGCCATTGGTTCAACTGATCATGATCTTTATTGTCGCGTGTTTATTTTCATCGCTAAAGCAATTGATCTCGACGAGCTGATCTTTTTGTGAGGGTTTAAAGAGTAACAAGTCCGTGATTTCTTTTGGTATTGAATCTATGGAAGGAAGTCAAAGAGAATCATTGATTACTTCATGATTGAAACATACAAATATGCACAGGAACGCACAGGCAACTGAGCTACGTATTATGCGATGAAATCATCAAAGATTTTATACTTGTGCGAAAATATTACCCGTCAAAGAAGTGAAAAAAATGCGGCTTGTAAAAAAGTAGGAAAATATTGTTACAGCTGTCTTTACAGCCAGGGGGGCTTGCCTCTCTCATAAACAAGGTCTTAATAATCTGGGTTCACCTTAAGTTTGAACACGACTGTGTGACTTACATGACAATTTCTGGCACAAAGTACAAATAGGTAGATAGATAGATAGAGGGATAGAGGGGACCATATGTACATAGACCAGACACGAATGTTATTCGGAAAGGGGATGGTCACTACCAAAGTAACTCCCGTTTCTTCGAGAAATGCCATAAAAGAGCCTCAGTTGTACTCTGAACATCCCTTGGTTAATTTTTGATTTGATTTGATTTGTTCAATTCTAATAAGACGTGAATGTTTTAATTTATTCGATACATGGATAGATACAAACATAATGTGATAGATAGATAGATAGATGGGACCATATGTTGATAGATATGACCAGACATGAACAAAGATAGATTGATATGTAGGCATACGTGAAGATCGGTTGATTAATTATCAGACTGTAATAGATGCTTCAATAAGTTGATATCAAAAGATTGAACAAGCTAGATAGATTGATGAATACAAAGTAACATGAAAATAGAGAAATACATAGATAAGAACCAATTGAGGATTCATGAAGACTTTGATCAAGATAGTACATTAGTATTGTTGTATATATTTTAGGAGAATCGCGAAGAACTAAACGCCGTTTGGAAGATATCTTCGTCTTTCAACTCACATATTCCAAATCTATACCCGGTTAATTTTTCGTAGTTGAGATTTTTTTATTCCCATCTGACGCCCGTGGTTGATGTCCAAACCCCTTAAAAGCCAGTATATGAATTTTTGTTAATCATGCAGGTCCAACGACGGACGCTGAAAGAATGATAATGATGATGAGGAAATGATGCGTATTTCCTCTTATGAAAATGATAAAACGTATAAAAACATATTTTTTTAAGTGAAAAAAAGGTTTTTGTTACTGTAAAAAAACATTTATTGTTATGTGATAACTAAATTTCAAAAAAAGTCGTTTGCTAATTGAGCGTGATTTTCAAATTGAAAGTTCAGAAAAGTTTCCTTCCAGTATAAAGAGAAGCGGGTTATTCCGATTTCCTGCTTAAACCCTCTGTACCATCAAGTTGCTTACTAGTATTTTTTTATATGCACTGAAAGGGATAAAATTGTTCCATGAGTTCATCTCTTCATTCGGCCATTGTCTGCCTGAATGAAAATCTGATTCAATGTTCATCGGCTAAGACACCGTCGTTGGGATGCATTTCGATCAAATGACCAAGAGTTGCTTCGTGGCTGAGATAGTTGGTTTGAGCCCCAATAATTGGCATTGGTCCAAAACACAAAATTATACATCTAAAATTAAGATCACTTACTGTAAGTATTATCTGCAAGGTGAACTTTCGCTCCCCAGGGCAAATAAGGCGAGATACTATTATATTTGTGTTGCCATGTGGAAAATTTGTTTGTGACGCAGCTTTCGAAATTTTTGGCAGCTGTTTGGAAGAACGTATTTTACGACTGGCGAACAAATAAACGGTCATCGTAGTGGAAGCCGAAAATTATCCGGGAAATAAGACTGATTTGTTAAACAAGATGAGAGGATATATATTTAATTGCCACTCTTCTGACAAAGGGACTGCATTGTGGATGAATGCTATCGAGGGAAAACAATAGTGTCTATATATACATATATATATATATATATATATATACATATATATATATGTATATATATATATATATATATATATATATACATATATATATATGTATATATATATATATATATATGTATACAAGTATATATATATATTTATATATATATATATATATATATATATATATATATATTAACCTTAATCTTTAAATGACAAAGAGATTAAGGCACGCCGTTTATGTCGAAGCACAATGGAATCTTGATGTTTCATAGAGAGTGAGACAGACAGACTGAAAGAGAAGAGGAGAAAAGGGGCGATTGATATTGGGGGCAATGATTTTGTTTATGGTAATGGAATGCAGTAAACACAAGTTGCAGAGGAATATTAAAACTTTCACCTCATTTGTATGAAAGTACAGACCACGTTCAGTTTCGAAACAACGGTAATAAAATTTTACGAACTAGAACAGGATACATGGGAGAGAGAAGAGGTGACTTCGTCTTTCCTATTAACCAGCACAGAGTTCTTTTACGTTGTTTGAAGAACTGATTCGTTAACAATTATTCTAAATTTAGATATTTAATTCAGATATATATTCATACTGTGAACGTTTTGCAAATTTATTGGTATCATAAATAATCTAATTGGTTTAGTAAAAGGTCTTCTTAGACCAACAGTATTTCGATTAGGGGAAGCTGTATTGCACGATTGCTTTTAGTCAAAAGGATCTCCATCTAGAATCCTGGTTTTCACTGGGGCTTGCACAAAAGATGGTAATCACCCAAAATTCTATAGAAATGCCGTGATGAATACGGGTTTACAGTGCTGGGTTATTCAAGGAATAATGATTCATATGAGAATGTCACTCAGCGAGGAATACCGAAAAAGCTATCAGCAGAAATGTAATGATAAAAAGGCAGAAATGAATATACGCGTTGGGATTACTCGTCGAATGATAACAATGTCTCATATCTGAAAAGTGTTGAACACATCGATCAAAATTAGTTGATAAGGATTGCATGACAACGTAGTAAAACAGTCAGGATAAAGATGTCCGTCTGCACTATTCAAAAAATATTCATAACTAGCTAGTCTCGGAGAAATTCCACGAGTGTTGGCAACCAAGATAATCCACCATCCCATGCATCTGCTCTTCTCTCATCCTTCGCCAGCATCTTTTCATCTTTTCCCTTGTCTTGCCGAATCTTTGTCATTTGTCTATGTTTTGTCTCATTATTATAAAACCACGGATTAGTTTCTTATGTTAATATCTTCCTACTAACTCTGTTAACTACTTGACTTCCTTTACTCTCCTCTCCTTTTGTACCCTCTGATTAAAATTATCTACATTTCTATAATGTTACTACCGAAAATGTGACATTCAAACGCAGGTATGAAGAATCAGAATGATATTATAGATGACTCATTCCAGTTTTTTAGTTACTGGTTATTCCCCTTTTCCACTGAGAGTGCGATAGGAAAAGACGAATTCATCGGATATTTTTGAGGAGAAAAACATTACTTTTTTTTATTTATTTATTTTTTTTTGTCCAATCGATGACCCGTTTATGATGAATTGAACACTACTCGAAGATTTATTTAAGAGAAGCAAGAAGACGTGTGATTTTTTTCCTGTTACCAAAAATGTGAGCATCGGTAAGAAATACACAAGAGTACAAATCCGTGCAGGTTTGGCACGCTATACTTGACAGCTGTCAGCTCCGTTTGCACGGGATCCACTCACATTTCGATTCCTCGTTTTACACTATTGTATTCGAAGTTTTTTTCTGACAGACAATAAATAGTGTGATAAAAGCTTGGTCATTCCAATGAGACAATTTTTCTACGTTGAGAAAAAGGGAGGGAGAGAGAGAAAGAAGGAGAGAAAGGAAAGAGGATGAAAGATAGTGTGGAAAGAGATTGGAAGACAGAGAGAGAGAGAGTGCAAGATAATAGAAAGGAAAGCTGGTATTACATTGCATACCTTACGATAATCTAATGATTTACTAAGCTAAGTATAGTTTGGCAGAAGAACAGAGTCAGAATCCGTCTTCGAACGATTTGATTTGAAGAACGGGCTCGTGGTTATTCGGTGCCGTGGTAAGTGCCAAGTATTTCCGGTTCTCATAAAACCTACGCAGAAAAGGTGCCTAACTATTCAGAACGTCTTTCTCGTCTTCTTCGCTTACTTCTTCTTCTCGAACGATGGCAGCCGTTCACTCGTTTGTTTGTTTGAGCGCTCCTGATCTTCATCATGAATCAATTTCTCCCCCCTCTTGACACCCTAAAAGGTGGGTGTTTCCCTTCCTGTTTGACCACTTAAAAGGGGAAAAATGTTTCCGACAATCCAGATCCCTTGACGTAAAGAAAGGTACATCTTCTCTTCTAACTCCTCCCAGAATAAGAAAATTTCCCCTTACTGTTGACCAATAAAAAAAGATTTCCTTTGTGTCAACTTTCGATCAAATCTTTTTTTAAAGAGTTATTAGAATATGAAGTCAAAAAAAAACCTTCGAAAGTTTGTGATCAGAATAAATGATCTTGTATATCACCAAAACGTTGTCTTGTGAAGTATCAAATGTATACGAAATAAGGGTCGGGTTCAGCATTATAATTACATCTTAAAAAGACCCCTCTTAAAACATACAGTAACAATAGAAAAACAATGATTTGAGGGCTGGTGTGCTATAGTGAGGTTGATTCTCATCCGGCGCTCTACACTTATGGTATTTTGCTTTACTAAAATAAGTTTAGAATATGTCAATATTTTATAATGTTATCTCAGGAAATATTAACAAATTTTTGTGACATAAACAAAGTTTCAATGTCATATCTATTGAATATAACGTCATTAAGCAAGGAATTGAAAGTTTTCCTTCTCGCCAAGAGCTGATATTTTCATAAGATAAAACTGTGTTCCTGTCAGATCATTGTGAAATTATATTACACAAACGACATTTTGATGAATTTATCCCCCTTTTTTCCTAATTCAAACTATTGTATGAAACATAATTACTCGAGATTATATCTTTTTTTGTTATTCTTCGTTGAACAATCATTCTGTAACTACAGCTAAATGTTCAATTCTGAAAGAACGGAAAAAAGGATAAGCTTTCGAAATTCACTCCAAAAGCATTTCCTTGTAACCATTCACAACAAGTTTATTTGGTATTAAATAACGTGAGAGAACCAACAAAAACATTGTCTCTGCGATTCGGGGTCTGCATACCAGTGTTGCAAGACTATCTTTAAGAGTCAGTTCCTACTGAAAAATTGTTCTATTTTTGTTGTTAGATGGCATTAGGAATATTCAGTTTAGACTCGATTGAGAGAGATCACTTTTTATTGTCTCATGACAACTGCCATTTCAGCATACATTTTAATGGATCGTCCAAAATGTTAGTTCCGTTTGTTTCTTCGTCAGATGATATTGTAACTCATCTTTGTTTTATTGAATTGTATGACATTATTTCCATCAAATTTGATCAGTTTTTGCATCCACCTTGATTGCACTTCATTCATCTTATGAACAACACTATCAGGAATTAAGTTTCGGCAAGAATCAATATCAACCTGTCATCGTCGTAAAAAGTTCAGTTTACACCTAGCTGCCTTTTCCAATTGGCCACTAAGAATTTCCATCGGTTGGCAAAAGCTAATCCACACTTTTTAAATCTTCCTATAACCAACTATCGGTGCCATGTTGATATTGTTAACGTACGAGATTTTTTTAATTATTATTATTCCTTATTTATCATTTTAATAAGATATTGACATATATCCATTGGATGAAAGTGGAAATTAATAGAACTTTTATGAAAGAAAAGTATTGGGGGCGTTTGGTTATCATTACCTTTATTAGCAAACTTTTATTGTACTTTGAATGCTTTTATGTCAGAATAAGAGTATTTTTGTTTAGTGATTCTAACAGTGGAGATAGAAAAAAATAAGTAACATTTTAAAAAAGAGAACGAAAATGCGGTTTTTCTCTCTCATCCCAGCACCCTAGCCTCTAACAACCTAGCCTAACATACCACCATCACCATTTTGGTGTCTGGAAACGTTCGAAAGTGTTTCTCTTATAAATCATTCTTTTCTCTACTGTTCACTGTATTGCTTTGTGGGGAGTTTGTTTTTTTTTGTTTTGTTTTTTTCATAGTAATGCTCTACTTTTGCTTTCCACTGTCACGCATTGCCTTTCAAATGTATTAAGATTTTTCTATGCCCAGTTGGACGATAGTTTATTCTTTATGAAGTGCTGTGAAAAAAACATGAAGTCAGAGCTCGTTTTAAGCTTAATCAGTCATCAAAAGGTGAATAAATGCTTTTACAAACAGATAACAGCCATTATATCGTCTTTCTTGACAGTTTTCAAAAACAAACTTTATGCATTGTCTCTCTTTTAAAAGGCAACAAACTGCTTATATTCCTGGAAGGGATGTGAAGTGTGCAAATTCTTTGCAAACAAGAGAAAATGAAAATAAAAATAATAATGATAACACATACAATTCAAGTGCAGTCCTCCTCAAAAAATGTGATAATTTATTTTCTTGATTTGCGTGTGCGGTAACAACATCGTCAGGTCTGTCATTTCCTGCCAGCATTTCCGTGTGGGCACATTCATCTTTGGTTTACGATTATAGTAATCTCATTACAAAGTCCGGTAAATCGTTGTGCAAATTTGATGGTATATAATCTGAGCAACAATGTAGTTTGCAGTAGATTTATTAGTACAAATAAATTGCTACACTAGATATACACGAAGACCTTAAACAGCTTAATATGGAGTACAGGCAAGGTTTCAAAAAATGATTCTCAAGGCTCTCTGTCTTACACAAAGTGTAAAAGCGACACACTTTTACAGAATGATGATTAATAAATATATTCATTAAGTTTAGTTCAGGGGACGGCTAGATCGAACATAAAAGGATTGTAACGCACTGATCTTCAAATTTCGGGCGACTGGCTTACCTTGAAGATCAGTTTGCGTGACTTCCGCACAGGCCACTTTTATAAATTGCAGGAGCTTCTCAACTAAAAAATATCATAGCCATGAGTATTTACTAAACCTAGATTCGTACCGTGCGGTGCTAAATAGAGGAAATTGGAAAACGGGAAGGTTCATTTACTCGAATGACTTGGGTATAATTTGTAGTATGACTCGATTCAAGCTTATTTCCATTGTCTTAAATTAAACTTACACTGTATTACATGGAAAGCAGAAACGTTTCCTTGCCAGTCTATAACTAGACAGATAGTTTTTTTATAAGCTCAAACAAGTTAGAATAAAACTTGAAAAAACAAGAACCCGTTGGCACAAATGTTAAAAAACAAGGAGACACTTATTTCTAGATCAACTTTTTACTTATAAAAAGGCAGGGACAGACACTGCTTTAAGCATGGCTCCCTTGCGTATAAATCAAATATTCTTTTTCGTGACTCATATTCGTTTTCTGACTGAATAGCATTGTCTTTTGAATATTTTGTAAAGTCTAGAGTTAAATATTAAGTACTTTTTTGTCCATTTTACTGGATTCGTTGCAAACGCTTGTAACCAATACTACATATCGTGTTGCAAAATAGTTTGCAGTTAACAGCTTATTTTATCGATTATAAATGCTCTTTAATTTTTCCTGAAACATAAATTTTTGTAATGCTCGTAAATTTCCTTTGATGTACGTATCCTTTTTATCACTCAGCCACTTGATACTATATTGGAATAATAATTTCTATTTTCCTAATATGTTGTCAGTAACTATGCTTATCAATTTTTTCCTTGATAAATATTGAGTAACCTTTTGTTTATCAGTGGAACAGTTTCGAGGTTAACCTCTTGAGCATTTTTTTCGACTGTACATATTGAGCATATTATCATATTGACTTGTTTATCCATATTGTAAACTTCCTCTTATAACATCTGCTTAAATGACGAAGCAGATGAAAATTATCACATTTGCTTTACACACACACATATCTATCAATCTATCAATATATATATATATATATATATATATATATATATATATATATATATATATTATATATATATATATATATATATATATATATATATATATATATATACGTATATATATATGATGTAAATAAGTTAATTGACTACTTCCTTGTAAACTATTATAAAATGTTTGTAATTTGAATATATTGCTGCATTTTGTCATTCTCTCTTCATTCTTTCCCTTTCTTTCCGACAAAAACAAAAAAAAAACCCAGACAATGCATCATTCCTGGAAATCTCCAACAGACACCTGACTTCAATTTCAATAATACAAGATTTGGTGACGGTAAAGTTGTGGGTGATATGTTGGTAGTATCTGGTGTAGAAAAGCCATGTTTAACGAGTGTGAGAAATGTATCACTTTTTGACTTTACTATCTCATAAATCACTTATTTGGCTCAGCATCAGCTAAGTAGCTACATTGTTATGGATACATTTTAGCATTATACACACATTATAAATCGAATCACTACCAATCGAAATATTTTTTTTAATCTTTCAATTTTGGGGTCCTATCAGAACACACAGAAAAATATGTTGTGTAGTAACAGAGTTTCGCTGTCACATACAGACAGACGGATATTTTATAATAGATAAAAGAGAAACGAAAAAAGAGAGATGAACAGATTGAGATTGATACAGACATACATACCGAAATTTGTTGGTGTTCCGGTGATTTCTTCTTGTGCAAAGACTTCTACGCCTCTAACATTGCATTGAGCATTACAGGCGTTAAAACTGTATCGAAAATACTACGCTACATGGATTCGATTCATAAATCAACGGTTTACCCGAAAGGATTGAGAGCCTCACGAATCTGAAGCTATCCATCCGAGTCAAGAACAACAGGCCAATTAGCATTGCAAAGTTCATTTGAGCGATATACATACACTGAACCGGGATTGTCAGTCATCATGATTCCCGGTTTCGAAGCACAGTTGAGGTTAATTGGAGGTCATTTATCTTGCTGTGGAATTAAATTATAGCTCCTCACAGTCAGTCCTATCAGAAAAGTATTTGACTTGGTAGAACATACACCAGTCTTCAACTCAACGCAGGAACAAATGTTAACAGGATTTACATACTAGTCATTTATAATAAAAATTGCACTACAATAATTACATCACATGGAGATACCAACAAGATGGGGATAGTGAAAGGAGCCAGAAAAAGAGATGCAATACTACGTGATTTCTTCACAGAGAGCCTTGCTAGCGTCTTCAGGAAAACTGACCGGGGGAGGGGAATAAGCAAAGACAGAGAATATCTAAACCACTTGGTATTCGATGATGACGTTTCCATGACGTCAGTAGCATTTGAAGAATTACAAAATATCTTGACGGATCAAAATAGGGGAAAAGGAAAATGTAGAATTGAAGATGGACAAAACAATGACAAAAGTAATGTTCAACGATAAAGTGTCAAATGGTCACAAGAATATATTGCAAGGATTTAGAAGAGGTTAACGAATGAATTTACCTGGGACGGATAATAAAGTAAGGGAAAGGCCATGAAAACGGAATGAAAGGTTGCAAAACGGTTGGCTGGGTATCATTTGGTATGAGTAGGGACATATCGAAAACCATCTTAACAATGCGCTTGAAGCAACGAGTAAAAATAGATGCATAATACCATTTTTTTATAATTTTTTCATATATATATAGTCCAAATCAATACATCTTGAAATTCTTGACTTACACAGTTCTCTCTACTGCTTTGTTAATATATTTGAATTGATTTTCCTTTGCTTCTTTTGTTTTTAGTCGCAACAGCATTGGCAGACGTATATGTTCCCTGAGTGATTTAGCTATTTAAAGCTGTCGCTGGGAACAACATTCCTATTAACTCTACGTCTATCGGAAACCATTCAGAGTTTGACTCAGACTTAGATATTACTACTTCATCTCTACAAACTAGTCGCCAGCCTGAACTAATCAGGACCACACAGTCTGATCCAAACGTAATTCTAACAGGATGAGTTAGTCATTCAATAGGAGCTGTCATACGGCTGGTGTCATTTGCCATATTGGGGATGATCAAGTAAAAAATTGGAAAGAGAGGGTGAAAAATGAAGTACCTTCTCTTACCTTACGTTGGACGGTGATCGCTAAAAAATCTAAATGAAAAAAAAAATGTGAAAGCTCCCGGTGCAAACTAATGCACCGTTTTAGCATAAACTTCCATTGCAAATTTACCCTCTTCTTACTGCTTTTTTCTGATGGAATTGAGAAAAATTTCTCTCTAGACATATATCATCATTATCATCATCAGTCTCTGATCGTCCATCGTTGAACACAAAACTTCCCAAAGATTTGCCACATCTCCCTCTCGGGGCGTCGATGAGTCGATTCTTTCTAAATTAGTCTAGTTTATCTCTCCATTTAGTATCCAGCCGGCCTCGGTTTTGCATGTGATCTCCGGGGATCCATATTATGAATCATGATGTCCATCGGTTGACTGTCATTCTTGCAACATGCCCTGCCCATTGCCATTAGGTTTTCTAATGGATTCTATGATGTTTTGGACTCCATGTGAGTTTGAGCATTATTCTCTCATGTTCACATTGTAGGCTCCTCAGTCTGCGGGGCTGTCTCTCGCTCAGGTTCCATGTTTCAGCTCCATAAGTGACTATCGGGAGGATGCACTGGTTGTATCCTCTTCTTTTCAGGAATAATCGGATCTTTTTGCGCTTGAATGTTGAGCTCGCTCTACCAAAGCCTTGCCATCCTAGAGTGATTCTTCACTTGATTTATTCTTTTTTGTGTGGGTTTCATCAAGATTCGTTGTCCTAGGTAGATGTAGTGATCTACCCTCTCCAGTTTTGCCGGATTAAATTTTCAGCCCTGTAGCTCCATGGGCGCAGCTTCTACGTGCGATGCGTAAACAGCTAGTCAGCGAGCTACACCAGCTTGAAAAACTGAAGAGACCTATGTTGACAGTTTTGGTTGACGGTTTCTATTAAAAGTTATTGAGTTCTTGTTCTCATTAGTTATTGTCGGTTGCAAGAGACGTATATTTTCTTGGGGGAAATCATCTGTTAATTAAGAACAAAAACTTTCCTGTATTTGAATGGAATCGATTGAAAGTGAACAAACGAAACGTGTCATTCTTTTATATTCGAGGGGAAAAAACGAAAAAAGTCTATTAAAGATTAACTATACTTTTTGGACTCTTCTATATTGAAGTGGCGGATTAAAAGGAGTGAGAGATGGTAAAAATTCAAAAAAGAGATCTTAAGGGAAGCGAAGTGCAATTAAAACTATCTCTGAAAGAGAAGGTCTCCATCTGTCTCGATAGACATAAGGACGACACTGAAGCCTGAGTGTAGTGTCTGAGGATACTTCGATGAGAAGTTAACAGAATCCATTCCCGGTCTCACTGATGTAGTTCAAAAGAAAGTGGTTCTTTTGGCTGCAACGGATGTTACTAATAACAAGATTAATTGTTTTGAATATCAGTAGAAATATGTGCGTGGTTGGTTTAACAGGGAAGATGTATTAGTATACCTTATGTTTTTTCACTGCATATTCTTTTGTTCCGATTGCGATAATGCAAGTTTATTGTTTTGTTTTTGTCATCTTGATTATTAATCTTATTTTTATGGAGGTTCCGTTCGTAAGGCTATTTCTATTTGATTGTCGACTGTATAGTTGAAAAAAAATAATTGTTTATGAGATTTTACTTAATATTTCAAAATTATTTATGGAATATTGCACGCGAACAGGGAATGAAATGAGCTCAGTTGATTATGTTTTTAAAAACAGCAATTTTATAATGAGCGTTACATTACTTTAATTAAGAAGGCAGGGGTTCTTCCTCTCGGGGTTTCCTGTATAGAGATGTCGTAAAGGATTTTCATTGGCATCGGTTAGAACTTCAGGGAAAGTGATTTTCTTGTTGATTTCAAGTTCATAAGTAGACTTGAGGACAAAGTCTAAAGTGTTCCAAGATCGATTTGAGCTTTTCGAAATCCTTACATTATTTATCAAGATAAGGATATCGTCAACATATTGTTTGTATATTTCCACTTAGTGGTAACTTTCAAACACAATGTTTTCAACATGAGATAGGTAATAATCAGCAAATGTGGACTTTAAGGCACTATCTATGCTAACTTCTTCGATCTGTATCTACATATTACCACTGAAGCTATCGAATGGAACCTTTGTAGTGTAAGCACGTAATGGTTTTGGGGGGGATAGCCACTTTAATTTTGGGAGATGGTAGAGAACTGTGGTCATATCTGCAAATGCAAAAAGAATGAATAATTTCCTCAACGGGGCTGTTGGTAAACAAACTTGAGAATGTTTTGAGCTGGTCGAACTGTGTTGACACCCTTGGGTAGATCCGATGCTATATTCAGTAGGTACGTCTGAGAAAATAATGGCATTAAGTGTTTTTGAAAGGAATTAGATGGGGGAAGGGAATGGAAAAAATTATCGGTCTGAAGGAGAGCCTGTTTTATTTATATATATATATATATATATATATATATATATATATATATATATATATATATATATATATATATGAGATTCTTTTGAATCAGAGCCTTCACACAAATCATATACAAAACAGCCTTTTATTTTCGTTACATTAATGATACCCTAATTTTATTCCCTTGATACAAATATAAACAACCTAATAGTAAAAATAAACATCGTAGAATTTTCTATGGAATTCACACAAGAAAAAAAGGTTCAAACAACACCATTGAGGCAGCGTCTTCTGCAAAGCCACTGATAAGAACAACAAATACACCCTTACTCCTTCGATAATCATGGGTTTTCATCTAAACGCCCTCAGAATATATAATCCCAAATACCTCAATGACGAGAAAAATACGTGAACAACTCCTCACTAAACTTCATTATCCATGACACTCCATATACAATGCCGAGAAAAAAACACAGAGAATCTACATAACTAATACTAAACAATCAATAATACAACACTATTAGACGAATCACGTTACCAATCAACAAAACCGACAACCTCGACTCCAATCTGAGAAAGCTGAAAGTACACATTGCAGCCAGCAGTTAACCACCAAAGATTTGATAAACAAACCATGACACAAATAACCATTGACCGAAACTGACATTTATGCATTACCGAGACGATATTTACGTCGGTGAGAAAATGATATATGAACACAAAAGAGCCCTGAAATTGGCCGAACATAGAAACACACACACAACCGCAATGTCATCTTTCACATAGCCCATTTCATCGGAAATATACATGATTCCGCAATACGCAGACGGATCAAAGCAGCCAGTGTAAACGATAACCTCGAAGTATGGACTTTTCCAGATCACAAACCCTTTGAATGTACTGATTTCGAAACAGAAACATATAAAATAGCACATAACAATATTAGTACACAATGAGAGTCTCTCAAACCATCAACAAAAATGATTACAAACAAAACATCTTTCTCCCAACCACCCCATATATGCCAACACATTAAATGCTAGATGTCACTTTTCAATTCTGGAAAGCCTGATTCTCACTGACACATTTAAAAATACGTCGCAATCCACCGTCCCACGGACATTTCTTGTTTCAGATCATCCCGACTCTAACCGACACAGATAGAATTAATTCTTCTCCAACTACTCTTAAACAACTCAAAACACATTTCTTTCCCTAAATTTAAATCGTAAATAGCATTTTCTTTACAACCCCTGAAAGTTTGGGAAAGAGGTTGCGAGCAATCGAAATGCATCATAACAGGCTGACCATATAATAAACATTTCCGAGAAAGTTTCATTTTATCATCCACTATCATTTTACCAATATATATATGCGTTTTCTTTATTTGTTCATTCTATTTACGTTGTCTAGGCCAAGTGATATATTAACTGTGTAATGAGAGGAAATCATTCTAGAAAAGAGTTCCAATAAAATGTAAGGCAATTCATAATCATATATGTATATGTATGTACATATGTGCGCGTATATATATATATATATATATATGTATGTATATATATACGAGTGTGTGTGTGTGTGTGTGTGTGTGAATTTTTCAAGATCAAAAACTGCAGAAAGTAAACCACCACATCTACCTTGGACAACAAAAATTCTTGAAATCCTCAAAATATGAATGAATCAAGCAAAAAATCCCTCCGGGTTGGCAAATCTTCGACAGGGGAAGCATGACCTTCAAGATCAAAAAAAAAACCATCAGTCCTGGAAGGACAGCATACAACCATCGTGTTCTCCTGATAGTCACCTATGGAGCTGTAACAAGGAGCTTAACCAAGAGATTTACCCTGAAACTGAGAATCATGCACTGTGTGCATGAAAAAACTATGTTGAACCTCAGGTGGAAATATCACAAGCCAGCTCGTTATATTAGAGGGAAAAATAGTTTGACATATCTAGAATCCATTGAAAATCAAATGGCAATGGCTGGTCATTTTTTAGCAATGGCAGACATCCGATGAACATCATGACTTCCGACATGGATCCCCAGAGACCACGCAAAACTGAGGCCAGCATAATACAAGATGGAGAGACAAACTTTGCGAATTCAGAAAGTGGTGGCTCCATGAGTCCCATTGAAGAAAATCCCAGCGAATCACGCTGAGAGTATACAAACAACGACGGACGATTAAAGAGTAATGAGGATATAAAAACAAGATTTATGCATTCAATCGACGTATTGCATCAACTGTAAGTATTTAGAATTGTTGGAATAAAGTTTTTTCATATATACGACTTGTGATATATATATACATATATATATATATATATATATATATAATTCTCAAATTTATTCCTATGTTTGTCGTATTTATGTAATACTTGTTAATGTTTCTTGTGTTTATATGATGATATCTTATTAGAAATGTTCTGTTATGTTGATAAGGTTTTCAATTAAGAATTTGATGATCATTTGGGAATTTTAAGTGATGAGAAGATCGACTGGTCACAATGTGAAAAAAAAAACAACCGATAACAACAGCTTGAGGGAAAAAATTCTCTCATTTTATGGACAATTAAATACTTTGCAAAAGTATAAATAAAAGGATAATAAAGTAAAGAATTAGTACGTCTTTGGAATATCCGTTATTTTTGTTTCTATGAATCTATCTACTGTAGCAGGAACGTAGCTATCAATATTGATAGACAAACATATATAGACGTACTGAGATAGCATCAACCTGATTTGAGTCAGCCTGATACATCATAAAATGTGAACTAAAATTGTCACCAAAAAAGTTATTATGGGTTTTATCTGTTTTGAAGATGGTCTGGCTAGCTGATCGGCTGGTATGCATGTGTTTGTGTACCATGCGCATAGCCCACACCAATTGAGCTATACGGCTGAAAATTTAAATATTTATTCCTTAAATTGTCAAGGTAAAAACATTTTTTTGTCTGGTAGCATTCATCCCTGTTTTTCGAAAATTCTGACGTTTTCCAGTTATTACTGTCCAACGAATTCACTGAATTCACTTTCATATTTTTTTTATTTTTCACCCCCAATATGAGATGCAACCGAAAGATGCTGGACGGATTTTATTGGGAGACAAACTATAACTGTATTTCAGTAACGTTATAATTACTTCGTTTCTATTGTGTCATAATTGACAGCTTGGTTATTTTTTTTAATCGATTTAAAATCTAACCTTGGCATTTCTGCAAGGATATTGGCAGCGTAAATGTCAGTAACACGGGCCAGAAAACAGAATAATAGTTTGAACAATTACTTTCTATACTTGGGCAGCTGTAACAGAGAATCTGGAAGACCTTTATTGAGGGACAGGACGAATAAATTGATATGATATTTCAACCAGAATATTTTCACTATAAATGTCAAGTACAATGCATATTGAACAAAATTAATCGAAAAAAAAGTCTATTTTTCGGAATTTTTCAAAAATACCTTTGTTAAAAGATACAATATAACTTGAACTTCTTTTTTTTTCAACGAAATTGTTTCATATCAGACTTAGACCTGTTAAAGCAAAACACAATTTCTTTTCAAAAAAAATATTTAGTTATTTTGAAAATGCCAGATCAAATCCTTTTTTTTTTTTTTTTGATCTTTGAAACTCATTTTCTTCTCTATGTATTTATTTTTTTAAGAATTATTTTCCATTTACACCCATCCCTTTTGAATATGTTGGGTCTTTTCCTGCATATATCTCTCTAGAGATGGTTGTTTCAGTTAGAAAATATTGATATTTTAATTGAAACATTTCCCAGGGATCTTTTGATAAACCTTCTATATTTCAAATACAATCAACTTTCCCTTATTAATGAAAAACAAATAGATAGGGAACACTGCACATTCATATTTTGAAAAATGTCCACCACTGTTACAGAAACGGCTCTGGCCTCTCTGAAGGAACCTTGATCAGATGATCATCCGGGGCTTCGAGGAATATGCAGGATTAAATCTCATCACAAATAACCCAATACATCCAAATGATACTACATGATATCTCTATGCCTTTTAGTTTTCCTCCATGGCTGGCTTGATTAAAAGATTAAAAGATCTGATTAATTTGAATAAGAACTTTGGCGTTGAATAAACGTACTTGAGTTTTGATTAAAGATCTTGTGTTTTGAATAAATGAATTAAACTCCGAATGAAAGCTCATAATTTGAAAAAAAAGAAGAGTACTCTTGCTTTGGATAAAGATACTATATTTCAAATAAAGATGCATCATTCTGAATAAGTATACTTGTTCTTTGAATAAAGGTACTTATAACTTTGAATAACTCTGTAGGTTTGTGCTGATCTTTTCGAATTTTGATTCCTACAGAAAAACAAGAGTAACTCACGATTCTGTCTGCCTTTTTACAACTTATTTTTGTACATTAGCATTTCTCTGTTCCAAAAGAAAAAAAGTTCGTACAAAGTTTCCCGTGTCTAAACAGAGGTAAAAACAAATGTCCTACAAAAGTTTTTCTCGTCTGTCTCTTCACCCATCGGGTTAATGTGCTTTTTTCTGGTTTTTAAAGCTATTTGTTTACTGAAAAGATTCCAAGATGTTTTTATGAGAGTGGTTTTCCGTTGTTTTCAAGCACATGTCTGAGTATTTTCTTTACGTTGAGAAGTTTCACAGTTTCTATCTGTCGTGATAAAAAGGATCTTTCAAGTCTCGAGGAACCAGAGTGGATCAGGAAATAATAAAAATAACTGGAAAAAATACGCAATTTCAAAAGGGACTCTCGGTATTGCAAACACCGAACATGTTTTATTTTGTTTCTGTTTTTTTTCTCTTCTTTTTATAAAGCCTAAAGTAATGAAACAACTGTGAAACAAAGCTGAGTGATACCACGAATAATCCTGACTTTAACATACATTAATTCAGGTTCCCTCGCTATCCGAAAGCAGAGAGCTCTAATGGAAATTCGCAGGCTACAATGGTGTGAAGGGAATGATTTACAAGGGGACACTTTTTGAGCGTTCTGAGATTCTAAAATGCTATTAGGCTGAGTAGTTAGGTGATTGGAGATACAGAAGAATATGTTTAGGAAAGAGATATAGACGGAGAGAGAGAGAAAGAGGAGAAGACTAGAGTGTGCGCTGTCTCTATAACGGCTAAATGAAAAAAAACTCTATTTCCATCGTACCTTCATTTTTATGAAAGTTTTGCTTTCACTCTAATGCAAAATCTTCATCACGTTTTTGTCCAAATCTCATATTCATATAATTTCATTCCATCATTATTCTGCTGTCAGAATGATTTATTCTAATAAAATTGACAAGGAATTTGCCAATACCATGAGATTGTTGGAAAAACACTAACTACTCAACTGATGACTGTTGCATAGAATTGTACAAGTTATCGTCTGGAGGGTCCTGGGTTCGATTTCAGCAGTCAACAATTGTTCTTCATGCAAATTAACTTACAATATTTTTTCATTACTATCATTCCCGCCGTTACGATCCTCATACACCGTCTCTTTTCTGTCTACCTCTTTTCGCTTACTTTCTCCTAATGTCTTTGTGATTAAGTGGCTGTGACTGGCTATCTATCTACAGGGGTTCCAAGCGACCACGCTTTATCTTGTCAATAAAATTACTAAGGATGTTTCTATAGTCCTTTTGGTACGTGAAAATGGTTACTCTGTGACTTCTCATCTTTGATTGAGTGTATAAGAATAACTCAACATTGACCAAGGCTGAAAGTATCTCTAACCAAAAATGCAATTTAAAAATGAATAACATATCTTAGGATTAAATCAAATCTTCAATTAAAGAGAATCATCAGCCTCTCATATTGTAACATTTCCATATCAATTCAAATTTAAATGCTAACCATTTTTAATTTCGTACGTTCAACTTGAACCCATCTTCTAAGTGTCTGAGTTGTATGTAAAACTTTCGAAGGACAGAACACAGTTATCTTACTGCACGAGCAAGATTGAGCAAATTTTAAAAATCTCATTAAAAGATTCCCAAGATTTTGTGCAAAAGATGGCGCTAAGAACTTTTGCATTTACTCTTTCTTTATTTACCTCTGCCAGCAAAGTCGGAAAGGGTGAATGATTTCACAATTTTTCTATACATCTCTCTGTACTACCCTTGCATCGTAGTTTTATGTACACTCAGTATATCAAAAAGTTCTCAATGAATTCCAGCGACATATTCTTGAAAAACGTACTATTGACTGGAAAAGATTGATTAGATTAAAGGGAAAGATCAAGGGGTTTTCTTGGATCGGAAAATATCTTTCATTTTTTTCCTTTTCATGTTTTCGTGTATTCATTCATTTTGGTCACAAGTCTCCAAAAGTTCTCACTGAATTTAAATGAGATTTTCGGGAAGGGCGTGGCATGAGATATGGAAGACTGGATTTTATTTTGAAGAATTCTTGATCCTTACATTTCCTGCATTGCAGCAATATATAAACTAACTTTTATTCACTTTTAGTGACAAAAAAGCTAGGATATGCGCTCTCTGAGTGCTTTTATGTTCATTGCAATTATAATGCTGAAGTTTTCTTTGAGGATAATTCCCGTTGAAATGTAAAAGCAGGTCAAAATCTTTGAAAGTTGCCAATGGTCATTGAATGATAAGAAAGAACCACTCACACTGTGTTGTAGGGACTTTGGATTCAAATGATCTTGCTACAAAAGGGATTTAGTAAATTTTGTTGCAGTTTTCTTAACGACAGAAGTAAATTTGTTTGTGGAAAAAGAATCTGTGTGTTCACATTTCAAATATCATTATCGTGAAAGCAACCATAATGAATCTCACGACAGAGAGAGACAGAGAGTGAGGGAGACGGATAGGGGAAGATAGAGAGACTAAAAGCGACTTTGGAATGGGAAAGAAAGAGAATGAAAATTGAAGAGAAAGGGTAGGATTGAGCAAAATAGAAGAAAAAGAGAAAGTACAACAGAGAATTAGCATCAAATCAAGACAAAGAGAAGAGAAAGATGATAATAGAGCGATATAGAAACTGCGAAAGGGATTGATGCGTTGAAAGAGAGAGAGAGACTTAAATTCTCTCTCTTCTGTGGTCTTGTGCCAGACAAAAGTAATTGTTTCAATCACAGATAGAGATAAAGACTGAATATACTACTTCAGCAGACAACCCAATGGATGTAGACAAACTAAAAAACTCATTAGACAAGATGGAGGGGTTCGTCGTTCTTGTTTCCAAGCTTCATTTGACGAAATTTTTCATAAAATATAATACTTTAAAACTTGTAACATTATACTTGCACAAACTTTGATCGAACTGTCAGAGTAGTGGGAGCAATTTCAGCGGTATATTTTCCTTCTTTTTTTTTTTCAATAAGGGCTATGACTCATACTGAATTTTTTTGTTATAGGTCAGCTGTCAATAAATTGGGTCCAGAAAATTGTGAATGAAACAAAACAGTCTTTCCCTTCTCAAGATTTCTATTGAAATAACAAGTTTACAAAAATCAAGACGAAACTACAAGGCAGTCATAGAGAGCGTAGCTTCACCAACAGGAGTTTGTTAGGGGAGATAATTGTACATGGATCCACACACAAATATGATCACAGCATTACTGGACTATTGTCCACCCTTCCAACGTCAGTGATATTCATTGAGAACTTTTGGAGATATCATGCTGGCAAAAATGAAATTGTTGGGAGATTATGTGGTGTGGGAGGGACGTAATCGTGCAAGGATCCGCAACGAAATTGAATTACTTCATTAATAGATCAATCTATCCACTAAGTTTCACTGAAATTCAGTAAGAGATATCGTGTGCACAGTCAAGAGCAAATACATAAATACATGAAGATATATATATATATATATATATATATATATATATATATATATATATATATATATATATATATATATATATATATATATATCAATCCGGAAAATATTCTTGGATCCGCCCCCACAATTTCTTTTTTACACTTTTACTTAACCATCCACAAATTTCCAACAAGAATCATCCGGTACTTTTGAAAACATCTCGTGGACAGACAGACGTTGTCAAAGATCAATGAAGCAGGTTTAGATTTAGAAATGAACACTAATTACCATTTGTTTTCATATTTCTGATGGATTCGTTGATGCAGCAACGATTCGAATGTGTTTCTCAAATACCAAATTAGAAAGCAAACGCACGCACATCTCACCTTAGTAGTCTCAGCTACACATTTCGAATTCAAATGAAATTACTTGTTGTTTGTCTTTCTGATATCTTGAATATAATTACGAGCGAATTTAAACCCAACAAGCCGGCTCACGAAGGCACAGCCGACAGATGTCATGCCGTCTCCAGTCCACTAATTCTGATTTATTTCTGTTTTGACTGCACAAAGTCTAGAAAGGTTAGAGGATGGTTGTGGGTAAATACAAGTTTCTTCCTAACTGAGATTGTATACATCTCAAATATATTTAGATAATTCCGAGTCAAGCTCAACTCGTTATCTAGTAGATCGTTAGGGTGCCGGACTGAGTACCCCCTCTTATGACATTTCTAAGAGAAACGGTCGTTACATAGTGGTGCCCCTCTCCTCCCCAAATAACATCCGACAGATTGTATTCGATTACATCAGCTATAAGGAGAAATCCTTGACCAGATCTATTGGGAAAAATGTAACCATTCGGCTTGGAAGGCTCAACTCCTGGTTTGGAATCAGCATTGTCCGTTTCCCAGCATGTGGGCCAACAGGGGCTTGATAGCCCAATCTACTATATTATTCACTAATAGCTGATGAACGACTAGGGCTAGACAGTTTCGACCCGTAGTTTGGGCAGGATATATGCCCTTTGAAGGGGCATTCAGACCCTATGACCATGAACTGACTTGGTCAGAATCTGAACTTATTTTGCGTGATTCCATTTTTGGGGCTGTTAATCGTTACGCTACTCACACCACTTATTCTGGAGATCATTCCATTAACTATCCTGGCTAATTTCCCTTTTTGGATTCTTTTGATCATAAATTTCCGGTCAGTGATAACTCAGAAACTCTCTCTGTGTTGAATGTAGCATTACTGGGTACAATAATATTATCTTCAAAATCATTTAGATTGATTTACACCTATTAATCTTGTTTCGAAAACTGCATCTTTTTGATTTGTATTGAATGAATATCCTTCAAGAAAGGTATATTTGCTTGGATTATTCTGATTCTTATCCCTATCTTTCTTGTTCTGATCGCAATATTTTGGATAGTGAAACCTGTAGACTTGCTGGTAATGCCTGAATTTTTAACGGAAAAGTTATGATCCTACGAGTTATTGTCATTAGTATCACCATTTTTATTGTTTTAAATTCAGTATTTCGAAAGGTTCTGCTTGGACTTGCTTGTTTCGCATTAATTTCTGACAAAATCTCTACGGATTATTTTACCGAGCATCTCAATCTTTCTCGTTCTGATTGCTCCGTAGGAACAGTCCATCATGCTGAAGTATTGTCGGCATTTCATAGTTTATTTGAACATATCCCTATCATTCTTGCTTACATTGCAAATTTTCCTCAAGTGCGCTGTTCAGACATTTCAGTGTTATTTGTTTGTGTTGGGGAATATATATTGTCATTAATTCACATTCTAAAACATATCCCAATCTTTGAAATTTCGATCACAAGGATTTCTTCCATGAAAGGACATGGACACAGCAAGATTACTTCCTTTCTCTAAGATGCCGAATATGAAACCTTGAGTATCTGTTAAAGGCTCATATGAATGACTTCTTACTCGGACTAAACATTTGTCCAAGTAATTTGAAAAATACAAATAGCAGATTTGAAAAATGCAACGACTGAACTAAAAAAAAAAAGAAGAAATAAAAAAAAATAAGCAGATTTAAACGTACGGCAAGCAGATAAAAATGAAAATCGAACTGAATAAAATGAATGCATGTAATTATATACATATACATATACATATATACATATATACATATATATATATATACATATATATATATATATATGTATATATATATATATATATATATATATATATATATATATATATATATATATATATGTATATATATATATAGTCATTGCCACTATTGCTTTATTCAATTGAGCCATTGATGCTGGCAAGTGCAAATTCATGTTTTTGGTCACACAGTATATATTCTATTGATTACTCTAAAGAAGAAAACACTTTGGTGTTGCCAATCTGGAATTTCTTTCAAAACTCCCAAATTTGGAATCAATCCTAAATTTATAAAATTGAATTAAAAACATCTAAATAAACAACACTAGACTTAATAAGCAATACTAGAACAGAAAAAAATCAGGAGAGAAAATCTGAAACTGTTTAATTAGCTTACCTTATTTTCCATATTTGTTTGTCTCACTAATTTGCTTGTTGTATTTTTCCCAATTTGCTTGCCTTGCAATATTACATGTATTGTTTTTGTTTGTTTGCTGCATTTCTCAACTTACTTGACTGTTTTGCTTCAAGCATTTTTTTTTACTCACCTTATTAATTTACTTGTTTGATTTTTCAATTTGCTTACCGTTTTTTCTTTTCAATTTACCCAGGCAAAAGGTAAACGAATAAATCAAAGCGCTCGTTTGACTTAGTTTAAGGTGACATTGTGACTGAATTTTCGTTGTTGAACGAGAACTATCTTCAAGTTATTCATAAAAACCGAAATCAAACATAGATTGATCAATGAAATTCAATCACGCAGGATGTCCCATCGTGTGGATCGATATGCAATCACCAACAGAAGGAGAAACAAATGCAAAATAAACATTGATGAAAATAAGACATTGTGTTTTCACAATCAATGTAATCATGTTGAGCAAATACTGCCCGACAGATTATTCTTTTACAAAAAAAAAGAATTTGTTTCTGGAGATTATTTTCCAGGGATATATCTGACTTTCTCACAGATTATTATTTTTAACAAAAGAAACCACTGACCTCGTTTCAATGCAAGGATGCATCGTT
Organism: Thysanoteuthis rhombus; assembly: GCA_963457665.1. Classification (NCBI taxonomy): domain Eukaryota; kingdom Metazoa; phylum Mollusca; class Cephalopoda; order Oegopsida; family Thysanoteuthidae; genus Thysanoteuthis; species Thysanoteuthis major. The sequence continues at coordinate 59,835,844 of OY735203.1, read as the reverse complement.
TCAAATTGTGGTTAATAGTAACATTAATCTGCTAAATTGGAACCTTTGTGTTGAAGAGTCAATTATTACAGAGAAGGAATAAACAGGAAAAAAAGACTTCATTTTAGAAGTAGGTTGTTCCTCTGTATTATAAGAGTGTAGTGATTTTCAGCTTGATAAGCTGGCTCTGCTTTTCCTTGCAGTGGCATAAAAACTCGCGAAGAGAAAAAAGAGAAGTATTCTTGCTGTTAAATTATTGAAGATTACTTCCAATGGCTGGTTGGCCGTCTTCATGCACGAGCTTCATTATTGATACGGTTATGCCTGCCGGATGACTTTTTTCCTCGCATCATCATTCGATGAACGAATTTTTTTAAATCTAAATGATCCAACTAGTCAAATAGATACTGTATGAAACTCACCATTGTGCTTAATTAAATATCATAACATGAGATGCATAAGTGATGAACTAACACATATATACGGGAGTAAACCGGTACTATCAATTTTTGACTACTCTATACCTTTATCTCATTACTGCTCCAGTAAGTGAATTGGTGTGGCAGATTATACATTTATGAAGGCCTCCCTTTGGCTAGAGGAACCGAAGTTAGAGTTTCGCCGAGTTTTTGTTCTTTGTTTCCGATCCGAGATGTTTACTCACACCTTGACGAAGGAAGTGTGATAAAAAGGACGACTAAAGAATAAGAATGAAAGTGAATGAAGAATCAATCACGATGTTATTTATGATATAAATATCGAATAGAAGTCTTTGAAAATTAAAAAAAATCTAGCGGTGATAAGGATAAGTTACAAAAAGATGTTCAACATAATTTGTTCAAAGTTCAAAGTTCTGCAGTTATGGTTAAATCCAAATAATTTGGAGAAGTGGTTGCTAAATTTGGCAACAGAGAGAACATTCCACATTTTAAATCAGGATAGAAAATATTTCTCAAAGAAATTCGCCATAATGGCTATGGCATCGTGCAAATTCATCTTTAAAATCTCAAAAGTGAAGATTACCAATAAGAGAAGAAATAAGAGCATTTTAGCTCATTCCAGGACTTCAATCGAGATCAGTATAAACACTGGTACTCGACGATTAGGCCATGAATTAATGCAAGAATTTCATACATCATAGAGCTATCATATGTATAATCTAGGTGACTGGTAATGATTTTACAATAGGAATGCATTAAAATTCTGGAAATGATTGCCAGTGGTAACAAGTTCCCGGAAGTATTATTGAGAAGAAATTGTATTTATGAGGTATTTGGTTTGTTTTTAGCTAAGTACTTCGCACAAATGGAATCAGAATGCATTAAAAAAATGACTTGAGAAAAAAAAACAGAAAAAAACCACTATGGTAGCGAGCCTTTGGTAGAGCAAGCCCAACCTTCAGAATTGAGGAAATCCCAGTTGTCCCAGTAAGAAGAGTATTCAACAAATGCATCCAACCCATGTGGAGCTGGAAACTCAAACTAACGTTCACGGGGGAAAATCGTGCTCAACATCATTTTGAGAGATCACAAGATAACACAGTATGTTAGGGGATAAAACAGTCAAAAACATCATACAGACCGTTAGGAAATTTAAATGGGAAATAGACAACACGACTCACAACATGGATTACTGGGATAAGATGTTCAACCGAAACCAGCAGAGTATGAGATTGCAAGACGAACTGAACTGGTAAGGAAAATATTTGCTCTGCGACGCCTACGATAGAGGAGTATGGTGATTCCTGCGAAAGGTCTGTGTCCAACGACAGATGATGAAAGACTGATGATGATGAAAATGTTTGAGACTGTTTTAAAAGTAGATTAACAAAAGGAAAACATATGGCTTTGTTTACACGATTTCTGGTAGGATTTGCCTACATTTTACGTCCAAACTATCTGTTTGTAATTAATTTCAGTAAATCCCCATTCAAACGATCGGAACAAAAACAAATAATCACAGCATTTTAATAAAGCGCAAAATATCGTCTGAAAGTCAATATAATCCATCGGGAAGTAAAATATCGTCTGAGATTCGATGTAATCCATCACGAGGTAAACTATAGTCTGAAATCAATATAACCCATTGGGAAAAAAATAGTCTGAAATTCAATATAATTCATTGGGAAGTAAACATTTTTCAAGTTTACATCAAGTGTATACATTAATTATAAATACCTTATAGTCTGCTGTCTTTCTATATTCTTATCTTGCTATTTTTCTTTAATTTTTTGTGTACTTTTTTTTTTATCACGCATTGATTTTCTAAAAAAGAATTATCATAAGTACTGTGTCAATATAAGTAAAATATCTCGCTCACTCTCCCTCTCCCTCTCCCTTTCTCTCTCTCCATATATATATATATATATATATATATATATATATATATATATATATATATATATATATATATATATATATTCCTTCAAATTTGGTCAGGACAAGAAAAGATTTGAAATTCATAAGCTTATCGACGCTCTTCTCATGTTATAAAAATTGAATGATTAAGCTGAGTGGAAGTTTTAATGTGTGTTCATCTGTTTTTCTTTATGTTTTTTATTCTTAGACTTTTATTTCTCCGGCTGATTAAACTAATTATTTGAAAATGGATTAAAATACTAATCTTTTTTTTTAAAAGGTATTGATCGTCGTTGCATGTATACCTTGAAATCTTATAGAACACAAAGCAACCAACATGTCATTTTGAAGAATTTTTTTGTATCTTACTTTAAAGAAAAAAATTCAGAATTTCAAATATATCTGTGAAAAAATCAATATTGTTACATTGAAACATCAGGGGTCTTTAATGATAGAAATATAGCAAGGTATTTCATTTCCAATGCGTTAAATCAGTCATTCGAAAATGGAAGTCACTTGGCTCCCGGGGGTGGAGTTTCTCAAGAAAATAGGGGCACTTTTGCCAGGCGAAGAATTGCGGAGGAATTTCAGTCAGAGAATATGACGAGAAGTATAATGATGAAACACATAATATATTAAAATTCAGGATGGTTGGGGAATTTAGGAAACCTAGGATGGAATTGTGAAAATGTAATCACGGGTCATGAAAACAACTGATTTAAATGGATTTTCTTGATGAAAGAAAATATCTTAACATTCCGCCGATGCTATGATTTATTCAATGGGATCCTTTGCTGATTCTCCGCAGTGAATATTGGAATTTTACATATAAAATTCGATAATTTGACATTTAAAGATAACTATGACTGTGTGGCTGATTTTTTTTAATTGATTTTAGTTCTTAACTGGGGATTTCTCAATCAAAGATACATTGATCATTTTAAACTGTCTCCGTAGTTGTTTGTTCCAGTACATTCCTCGTTGGGCATACAGCTATAACCAACCTGCAATTCTCTTGCAAATTGGTTTTATTGGGTGGTTGTTGCTATCTTCATGCCAAAATGTCCTCTTTTACCTTGGCTTGAGTTTAGCTGTGGCGATTACATAGCTGTATATTTTCGCTCAGAGTCACTTTCTTTTAGACTTACTGCTTCGGAGAGCCAAGGAAATCCAATTATTCTGCTATTCATCCATAACCTTTTGGTGGGCATGTCTTCCCCAAAGAAGTGTGAGCTGAATGTAGACAGCCCCAGTCGAAACTCTAACACAGTTTTCCATAACAGTAAAAGTTTTATCACCCAGTACCTTCAAACTAAATTGTATAGTGAAAAAATGATTAACAAACACAAGAACAGCCAGCGAGGTTTAACCAGACTCAAAACCTAATCACTTAAGATTCAGGGTATTACTACCAAAGGGATGGGGAACACATGGCCTCAAGGCAACATGCAGCCTTCTTGACCATCATTAGCAGCCTCCTATAACCTTATTTTGAAAATCTATTATAAAAATCAAATCAGCCTTTATAATCAAAAGATAATCACTAATTCAATTGTTGCGTATAGATTCACTTTAGAATTAAATCACATATCAACTAAAATTATTATCATCATTTATCAGTTAGTAACTAATCCGTTTGCAGGGGTATCACGAGTTTTCCATCGATTGGTGCCTACTATTTAATTTATATTTTGTACTTTCCTCTCAATCATGTCTAAGAAGTCAGAAAGACAATAAAGAAGAATCGATCTTTTAATGATGAATGGGAATTGCAGAGTTACCTTTTTTTTATACAGACAAACTGATTTGTTTATTCTATGATACTGAGTTTCCAAAACTAAAACAGTACAATGCACATCACCATTATGCAACTCATAAAGAAGCCATATACGCAAAGTTGGAGAGTCAGCCCCTGGAGATTGAATTGCAGAAATTAAAAGAAATGAAGCAGAAGTGAAGACGATTATATAAATCAGTACTACACTGAGGAAACGAGACTACTTAGACAAGTTATTAAGTATCCTATTCACTTAAAAATAAAGAAGGCCCATTTGATGATACAGAAACAATAAATTAATCCATAATTGAAGCTGTAAGATACTTTCATCTGATTATGGTTGATAAATTTAAAGAAATACCACTTCCAAAAAAACTAAATGCTGATTGACGGCATGAATTTGCTCCCAACCTAGAAGAGCAGATTGAAATGAAAACTACCCCTAGCGAAGGTTATGGAATCATCACACGTACAGGATGTACTTTGAAAAAAGTGATCAAATCACTGACATGACACAGAAAATTGCCTAATAGCTGGACATTCTGGTTTCATGTGATGAACTTTAATAAATCAAGATTAAATAATCAAAATTATTTGTTTACTGATCAAATTGAGGAGGGAAATAGAATCATGTAGTGATTTGAGTGTGTAAAATAAACACCTGCACAAGTATAGTCATAAAAAGTAGTCTATAGCTAAAAAGAATAAAAGGTATCATTTGAAACAATGGAAAGGATGACAACTCTTTCGACGAAGAATCCAAAAAGGATTTTGGCAAAATATATCAGTTGTCCCCCATCAGGTGTGCCTAAAAGTCCGTGCAAGTATAACCTAATTGGGAATGTTCTATAACGAATTCATATGGGTAGACAATGGAAAAACATCGGAATGTTAACATGAAAGAAAAAAACGTTATGTCTTGCACGACATGACAAATGGAATACAAATTGATCGAAAAAGGATTCAATGTTTTCTGAGAAAAGTGTGATAAATCATTCGAATGAAAAGAAAATCACTTATGTAAAAGCCAAGCAAAAATCAGCGCTAAAATTCAAGCAGAAAAAAAAACAAGATTTAAGTGGTCCGAAGAGAAGCAACATTGGATTGGTGATGGTCGGTTTTAAGTGCCTTGGCTAAGTCAATGATACTTGAACCTTTATTTGTTGCCGTTCAAATGAGACACATATAAGTATGGCTACTTAAGAAAAACAACCGAAATCCACAAGGCATTTATGATATGGGGTCGTGTGTCAGTAAACAACCAAGGGAATGGTAGTCACTACCCCAACAATCAATGCGCGACTGTGCATTGATATTCTCGACACGTTTCTCATTCCATCAATAAACGCTATATTTGGTGATCAACTCATTTTCAGAATGATAATACATCTTATCACAGAGCAATGGAAGAATTTTTAAAGCTTTTTTTTTTCGGGAAAGGCAAATTGACTTCCTGATATGGCCTATCAACAGTACTGGTCTCAATCAGATTGAGAATTACGGCAAAACCTTTGAAAGATCACTCTCGACAAGGCCCCATCTTATGAACTGATATGTCAACCACTATACTGCTGCAAACTCGCCTGATGGAGAATATAGTATCTCATTGATTAGAATATCTTGCTTAAAATTGAGTGATTCCACAATTTTCCCACTATTTTATCTGGGAAAGTGAGCTATTTATTTGAAAAATTGAATTTAGTTTGTGCGAGGTATATATCATGAAGCCAGAATGTTCAGCTATTAAACAAAAGATGGTTTCTGTTATATCTGCGTTATATTTATTTTTAATAGCTGAGTGAACATCTTCTAGGTTTAGTGATTCCTTACTTTTTGCCAGAGGGAAAAATCCAATGGGAAACTGCATAGAATCAAGTTGCTTTGGACGATTCTACTGATTCTACTGATGCAGCACAAATATCATAGAGGACTTTTTATTTATATGAAGAGTTATTTTCCTTCGGCACACTAAATGATAATCGTTATTTTAAATGATGTTAAAAATACATTCTGTGAAGTTGGACTAAGGTTTTCTAACTTAGTAAGTGTATGTACCGATGGAGCATCATCTCAGACAAAGAATCAACAAAGATCCTTTGCCCATCAGTTTATTTCATGAGTCTGTATCATTTGCACCAGCAAAATTCATTTGCCAAATCCCTTGAATTGGAATTTAACTTGAGATAAAGTTATTGATATTGTGAACTATATCCAAGAAACTGTTGTGCAACATTCCTAATTTCAACAGTGATAAATGATGAGATTTTTACTAATAAATTACTAATCTACCCTAATATTTCAATATGGTTATTTCAAGGACTTGTGTAAGTGAAAATATCACCTTTCCGAAAACTAATAATGGGTGCGTGTTTTCTAGAAAAGGTACAGCATTATGAATCACCTCGCAAAGACTTCCTCAGAAATTTTGCGTGTCTATGCGATGTAATTACAAAACAAAGTGTCTTGGGCATTTTTCGCACGGTAAATGTAAATCTATATACAGCATGTGTCAGAAAATAAGATATTTAGAAAGTAACAAGCTATTTTCTTTACTTGGAATTCTGTTGAAATTTTCTAAAGACCCTTCCGTTAGCTATTAGAAGTAATTGAAGAAGCGATTAAGGAAAATGAGAGTGATTCCAGTGAATGTTTTGAGAGGCGTATATCAGCTATTGTCACATTATTCAGAGAGTACAACGGAAGAGCATGATACAATCCCAGAATAAGCTTTCAACTCCCATGCAGTTGATGACCCTGAAGCACGACTAGTATTGCAAATGGATTTCAAAATATCATCTCCAGAGGGCCCACCTTCTGATAATATTATTTCTAAATACGTTTTTGATTACTAAACTGGTTCCATTGAAATCTGGAAATGTTAGCTGAACATATTCATGTCCGATAGCATGCTTCTGGTTTTATCTAGACTCCAAAGACGACCATGAATATGTCACTTTCCTCGTGATATACATATAGAGAAATACATGCACATCCAATATATATATATATATATATATATATATGTGTGTGTGTGTGTGTGTGTGTGTGCCTACTACTTTTGGAAATTCGTTTTTTTAGAAATTACGCAAACCTTTTCCACAATGCTACCTCACAAAAAAAATCAAAATAGTCTAAAATGCACCTGGATGAGACGTACCACTGCCAACGCCATTGTCAATAAAGTGATTGTGCATTAATTTGCTTCTAAAATCAAATCGTTTCTGCCACGACCTTTTGCCCATCCTTCGACAAGATGTCATTGCAACTCATAAAAAAGACTCAGGGAGATACCATGCGGATAGGCATGAACTTTGGGCGACAATGTGTAGTGAAGATATGTAACTACAACTGAGCGTGTAATTTTTCATGGATCCCCCCTAAAATTTCAATCACTTTTTGGAACACCTACCCCCCCCCTCGCTCTTTCTTATTCACAATTAATCGAGAACTTGTCGAGTGGCCATGGGCGTATTCAAAAATGTCCCATACTTTGATAACTCCTTCATCATCATCATCAATCTTTTAACGTCCGTCGTTGGACATAGACCTTTCCCAGGATTTGCCACAATTCTCTATCATGGGCGTCGCGGAGCCAGCATTTCCTGAAAATGTCTAGTTCATCTCTCCATCTTGTGTTCTGTCGGCTTCAGTTTCTTATGTGATATCTGGGGATCCATGTTGTGAGACGTGATGTCCATTGGTTATCTTTCATTCTTGCAACATGGCCTGCCCATTGCTATTTGAGTTTTTTAATAGTTTCTATTATGTTCCAGACACCCGTTTTCTTCCTTATATACAATGCTGTTTTTTGATCTCTTCATGTGAGGTTGAGCATGATTCTCTCATATGCACGCTGCATGCTTTTCAGTTTGCAGGTTTATCTCTTGGTTACATTCCATGTTTCAGCTCCATAAGTGACCATCAGGAGAATACGTTGGTAGTAGAATCTTCTTTTTAGGATTATTGGGATCATCCAGTTTTTGAAAGTTGAGCTTGCTCTCCGAAGGCTTGCCATCCCAAATTGATTCTTGATTTTCTCCTCTTTTGAAGATCACATGGAGATTCGTTGTCTTAGATAAATGTAGTGGTCTACCATGCCGAGTTCTGCATCTTTTATCTTGACAGTTATGTTCTTATTCTCAACATGATATTTGCACATGATTTTCGATTTACTGAATTTCATGTGTTGGCCGTTTGCTCCTTGAGAGCTTTTAGAGATACCATGTGGACGGACATGAATTTTTGGCGATATTATGGAACGTGGACATAAAGAATGATGCATGGGAGATAATAATTCAATTAATCAATTTTTCCCTAGCCTTTCACACTCTTTCTTTTTTTTTTTTTTTTTGCAAAATTCCATTAGGATTAATTGAGAACTTCCGGCAAATCCTATGGGCAGTCATTAGCATATACACTATAATATTGGAAAAAAAAAAACGGAAAAAATAACTCTTAATCCCCCCCAAAATAATCCAGGATCTACTTCAAATTTCAAACATCTTTACTGTATTGCCCATGCGTCTACAAATATTCATTGAAATTTAAAAAGTACTTTCGGAGATAGCAGACGGTCAAACAAGTGGACAGAAGTGCATATACCTATCTATCTATCGATCTCTCTCTCTCTCTCTCTCTCTATATATATATATATATATATATATATATATATATATATATACATATATATATACATATATATATATATATATATATATATATATATATATATATAAACTCATTAATAAGTTTTCCGTCTCTATTAAGTTGTACATACTAATCAAATTAGAACTGAGTTAATTGACTGTCATATAAACGTTATACAAAACTTTTCTTGTGGGCGGCTTTATGAGAAAACAATAATTTAATCGTGGCATTTAAACATTAAGATATGTCTCATCCATGTAGTATACGTTCTTTCTCGGGAAAGGTAAGGTAAGTAAATTAATCAATATGACAAGTAAATTATACATAACTGGATTTGGAGATTAATCAGCAGCGCAGCTATATCACTGGAATCTTTAAATAGGGAAACCATTGACTTTTGATACTAAACACCTAAGGTAATAGTAGTTTCAGCTTGTAAAGATAAGGACTTATCTTGAAATTATAAAACGCATTTTCTACAAAATTACAATGTTAATATTCTGCGAAACTCTTGGACGGATAAAGATTTAACTCAGGATTGCAGATAGTATCTTGAATAAACAAATTAGATCAATAGTCTGGAAAACTCAAAGTATAAGGCATCTTGAAAGAAAAAAGATTAGTAGTCCGAACAACTCTTGAAATGATTATGAGTTATCATTTTATCAGAATTACGGAACTTAGAATGGGATTAATGGTCTAAACAACTCTTGAGAGTATAAGAACTAATTAAAAAAATTCGTAAGGCAACTGAAGAAAATGAATGAGATCAATAATCCGATTTTTTTCCTTTCAATTTTTATTTATTCATAAATCAAGGGAAACCTGATGTTTTACAATGCTAGTTGAATAGAATGGCATGCGTATAAGAAGAGTTATTTCCTATTATAAAAGATCTTCCGAGGTCGCTGAGTATGTGTTTTATTCACCAAGTTATGTCCCTCTTTTGAAACTCTTCTTTTCAAGAGGAAATTTAAACTTAGTTAAGTTTTGGACCGCTCAATTTTTTCTTTTTAATTTTATTTATTCAATCGTCTGCTTAATTCATGCGCGCATCTGTCTTTGTCCTGGCTTCGTCGAATATGTGCTTGTTCAATTTTTTTTACTTTCCTAACTTCCAAGATAAGCAGAAAGTATTGTTAAGAAAAAAAGCATGTACTTAAAATCTTTCCATGATTATTGCTTATCTACTTCTTCTGATTTTGCGACATTCTTTTATTAATTTGAATTGACTTCATTAGTCTTGGTTTATCCACCATGTTTTTTCTGCTATCCTTTGAAAGCATAAAGAGACCTTTTCAACGAGTTTCTCCCTCATCCGACCAAAGAAAATACAAACTATAAAAAACAATGACATACATACATATATATATATATATATATATATATATATATATATATATATATATAGAGAGAGAGAGAGAGAGAGAGAGAGAGAGAGAGAGAGAGAGGGGAGATATGGGGGGAGGAAGAGCGATAAAGGAGTGACCGACAGACATGTATTTATAGATAAAGAATATCCTGAGATGGATTCGGGGGAGTTATATATTCATATATATATATATATATATATATATATACATATATATATATATATATATATATATATAGAGAGAGAGAGAGAGAGAGAGAGAGACGGACAGACAGACAGACAGACAGACACACAGACAGACAGACAGACAGACAGAATGAGAGGGATACTGAATATAGGTGGATACACGGGGAGAGATATATGTATGTGAGAACAGATAGATAGATAGATAGATAGATTGATAGATAGATAGATAGATAGATAGATAGATAGATAGATAGATAGGAATAGAGATGAATAGATAGATGATGAGATAGATATGTGGGAGAATAGATAGATAGCAAAATAGATAGCAAGATAGACAGTGAGATAGATAGGTGGCAACAGTGATCGATAAATAATGAACACGGTGATGTAGATATATAAGAACAGAGGTAGATAAATGAATGGATAGATAAATATGTGGGAATAGATAGAGACAGAAATGGATGGATTGCTAGATAAATCGATCTTAAGATGTAGAACTATTTGAAGGTTTCATCTACTAATGGATAACAAAAAAATGTTATTCCAAGTTATTTATCGATTGTCTTTTTCTTACTCTTTTAAAAAGAAGGTAGCGGCAATTTTTTAGATTTTTGCTTTCATCGTCTTTGCTAATGTTCTCACCAAATATTGACTTATTATTCTATTTTACTTTCTTCATTTAAGTCTCTTTGTAGCATCTTTAAAATAAAGAAACAAACGTCTCTGTCCTGACACGAACTTAATTTTCACATGCAATCAATGTTGGACAAAGTTTCTACTCAAAGTGCCACAGAGTTCAATCTCCTAACTGCAGGTACACAGTACAATGCACATTAAATTTATACTAATAAATAGAACCGCTCTTGTTTCTTATTTTGTTCATTGTGTTAACCATCTCCTAATTATGGTAATTGCCTAAACCCATACGCTATCATATACACTACAGTGTACATGAAATTAATTACTATTAAATGGAACCATCATAGCCTCTCCTTTCGTTTTCATAATTGACTTTCTTCTAATGATAGAACTATACTCAAACTTGATATACATTGGTTCCCTCGGGAGAATTATCTACACTGCTTATAGATAGAATGACAAGGCTCTCTTATATCACTTACTACGGTAAACACCTCTTAATTATAACAATCAGAACAATTCATAAATACAGATTATGGTGTGCACTGAAGCAGAACTTATTTTACTAATGGATTGGACCATTATAGTTCTGACTCAATTTACAACAGTGACCACCTCAAAATTATGACCTGCTAATCTCAGATATATACTGCATTTAAATAATACGTCGTTCTCTCAAACTATGATGAATGTATATTTTCATTACAATGAATGACTCATAATTGTAGTGTTTAATTAAGTAGCAAATCTTATCATTAGAGAGCACATTTAACAGTGCACAACTCTTTTCATGAATGGAGGCTTCATGGTTTTTCTAGTGCTACAATCTCAAGATAAAATAGAGAAAATGCTCACCCCTCTTTGATTTGCCCAACTAACATGTCTTGACGAATAGCATTCGTTCCGTACCGCCTGCTCTCTGCCTCTCCCTCGCTTTAGAGTTCATTAAAGAAAGGACATCGTCGATGAATGCTTGTAATTCACGCATGAAAGGCTGTCTGTAATTATTTCCATTTACCAAACAACCTTGCCAGTCTGTGTCTCATGTACAGCATCCTTCAGTCAGTATTGGTGCTTACAGGCTCAACATCGAACCAGCTGAAACAAACAAGTAAACACTTTTTCATCTGCTGCGGACAACACAACATGATGTACAAAGCTTCTTACGATTCAATATTCCAAACAAGTCCTGGGGCAATAATGAATTATTTCAGAGTCACAAAATGTACAAAATTTGATATCTCCTGGGAGGATATCACAATTGCATGGATGAAACATCTTCAGCTTCGTGATAGCTATGGGAATCATAAACCTGCTATAATAATGAAAGAAACAAGACTTTTGTAAATATTTAATGAGTTGAAGTGGCTAGAATTACATTGATATTGAGTTGTTCCTAAAGGAGAGATTATAACCTATCGGAAGCATTTTAATTAACAAACATTGGAGAATTTCATCTTATTAAATTCAGTGGCCCAAGACAATTTAGTTCAGCGCTGGAAGCGGTGGATATTGGTATTTGCTCAGTTCAACTTATGTTTGACACTGAGTATAGATTGAACATACTACAGTTGCGATGATTAGATTGCATAGCTTGTTGTAAGATTACCATTGAAGGTCCGTGTTGTATAACCACCAGCAGCTCCAAAGAAAAGTCGTGGTGATTTGAATGATCTCGTTGAATTCACAAGATCATTTTCAAAAAACAAAGAAGCGAAAACAACATATGAACAAGCTTGGCTACATTAGGGGAAAACTCAATCGTTTCATTAGAATTTGAAAGTTTAACAAAACAGAACCCATTTTTCTATACACTATTGTTCCAAAACAACGAGTCCAATTTCAATTCCTCTATTCGTACTTTCTGCAAACTTCGCCGAAACAAGTTCATCTGTCTTGGGCTTTATAAGTGATCAGTTTTAGCTTACATCACTGAATCACTGGTTTTTGGTCCGGTCATTGTCATTCGTCAATTTTGTTACTTTGAGAAAGTAAAAATCAAAACTCAGCAGTTGGAGTTTGACAAAAAACAAAAAGAAAAGGTCTACCCAGCCTAATGTTTAAACTGAAATAAGTTTCGGAAGCAAGGAAGGAAGAAAGAAAGAGAATATGGCTACTCACCCTAATGGTTAATCCACTTTTAACCTCAAAAGCAAGAGAGAAAGAAAAAAATGCTTTCTTGGCATAATTGGTAATGCATCTGGCTTTGAAAGCAAGAGAAAAAAAAGAGGAAGAAAAGATCTACCCAGTCTAATGGTCAAATCCACCCCTAGCCCTAAAACCAAGGGAGAAAGAAAAATGTGTCACCTGCGGATGGATTGAATCAGGAGATCTATATGTGTCTTGCTTAATTCCTGTTTTCACTCTCCCACTGAAACAATAATACAGAATGAAAAAGCTTATGGTTAATCCACCACTGTGTTGCATTTTTACGCGACGAAAAAGAATCAAAATGCTCGGCCTTCCTCTTAGTTCTAACCTCAAGAACGATAACTATGAAATTCACCTAAAGCCCCAACCCTTACCTTGAAGTCAAACTTGGAAAGCGATAACGAAATAGATATGACATATCGAATCCTGTTGGTCATGAAAATTTTGGTATGATTGGAACAAACAAAACAAACCTACATTAATTTCATCTCATTTCAAACTTTTGGCTTCATTAGCATCTTTGGACAAAGCTGTCCAAATCTGACAATGTTTGTGGTGTGGAACATAACCAAAAGTACATACAAGACTGGCCATCTTAGTGAAACGTTAAAACGTTTTGATTCTCTAAAATCAAATTGCTGTTAAAATTTGATCCCAAACAAACACGGAATGAGTTTATAGTCGACAACGCAAAGAAATTCCGATGTAACATTGGATTTTTTTTTTAGGGCTTCTGTACTTAAAAGTCATTGGAGTCATGCTCCAGTGGTGTATCAACCGGGAAAACCCTATATTTTATCAACAGGGAGTAAAACTTAGCATATACAGTCACAATGCAGGGGAGGTGACTTTCATATCTCTTCCAAAAATCGATCAATTCTTCCTTAGCTTGGGGCCAAGTCACTCCGAAATTTTAATAGAAATTCATAGATAACTCTGTGAGATATCATGTGGGCAAACACAAGGGAATACATTAATGTGTGAGATGAAACATAAAAATTGTCTATTATCTATTTTCTTGCCGGCACCCATCCCAAATGTAACCAATTATTCTTGAGCCCATGGCTACCCAACCCCAAATTTTTATTGAAATGTTCGGGTTATTTTTTACTTATCAGGTTGATAGTCATACAGCTACGATACAGGGGAAGTAATAGTAGCAGTAACTGTAAAGATTCCTTTTTTCAACCAAAAAATTTGACCATTTATCCCTTAGCTTAACTAATCTCTGCCCCAAAAATTTTCACTCCAGAGAATTTTTGGAAGCATCATCATCATCATCATCATCATCATCATCATCATCAGTCCTTTAACGTCCGTCGTTGGACATAGAACTATCCCAGGATTTGCCACAATTCTCCATGGGCGTCGCAGAGCCAGTATTTCCTGAAATCTGTCTTGTTGATCTCTCCATCTTGTGTTCTGTCGGCCTTGGTTTCTTATGTGATCCCTGTGGATCCATGTTGTGAGACGTGATGTCCATCAGTAGGCTTTAATTCTTGCAAAATGGCCTGCCCATTGCCATTTGAGTTTTTTGATAGTTTCCATGATGTCACGGATACCCATTTTCTTCCTCTGGATCCACAATGTAAATGAAATAAAAATGACATTCCTGGATTCAGCCCATAATTTAATCACTTCTTCCCCAGCCTTTCGGAAAAAATTTCTTGAAATTCATTGAAAACATTTGAATATATTGTGCAGGCAATCATACAGCCAGACAAACAGACAGGGGTAAACCCATAAAATCTTTTAGAACCTTTTTGGCAATTGTGAATAATCGTGTATACATACGCCAACTGATGTCGAAGTGTTAGGATTTCTCTGTTTTTTTGTTGGGTTTTTTTTCGTTTTTCAAATGATTTTTGAACGAATAAAATCCATTTCCATTAGAGACATCATGGGTGCCAGGAATCCGATTGTAAAGTTTGTCAACCACACAATAAAATGGACACATTCCTACTCACTTATCACACCATCGATTTTCTATTCTAAGCTCTTAAGTACACATAATATTTTCCAGTACATAAATTTTCAAAAGTCGACCAGAAGCTTTTATTTCCTAACATTAAAGCTGTTAATCTTGTTGAAAGGTGTGAGCCATGAGAATATTTTTTGTAAAAGTAGTCTACCCTATCTGAATTTTAAAGCCATAGCTTCTTCCCTTTTTTGATTAACACAAATACACTATCAGGATGACTCTTTTTGTAAATAACATATATCACTACAATTGACGAAATTGCTCTTTGTGTGTGAGTGTGTGTGTGTGTGTGTGTGTGTGTGTGTGTGTGTGTGTGTGTGTGTGTGTGTGTGTGTGTGTGTGATAAAATGTGAAAAGTTGTAATCCACCAGATGTATTAGTCAGAACACAATGTAGTGCAATTTCGTGCCGATGGTATTTTAGTCCCCAGTTTTTGAGAAATCTTATGAAAATAAAAACAAATTAGAGGTTCTATATCTTTTTTTTTCTTTCATTGAATTATCTCATTTGACTTCCCTCTGCAGTTATCTAAATTCACATTATACGATATCTGAATTGAAAACGTCCAAAATACCTCGAAGCCCTTTTTTTTATGTGATGTATCATTAACTATTTTACAGGCTGCTCTAAATACCATAAAGTTTGATTATGGAGTTTGACCTCTCTCTTCTGAACAGACTGTTCGAGTGTGTAGAATTTTAAAAGTGTGTCTCTTTTTATGTTTTTGTAAATTTTTAGTAACTGAAACTGCATTTTACCTAAAAGATATTGAATCAAGATACTCCCGGATGCAATAACTTGAAAAATGTAGAATAGAGTCCGGGAGATTTACACCTGAATAATAATAGTGTTGAGTATGAGTTGAGGGTCACCTTTATCATTAAATGATCTTTAAAGGTATTTTTGTTGAATTTTTTAAAATGCTCATTAAAGAGTATAGACACTTATTTAATTGATTATTTGTAAATTCGGAAAAAACTGAGTTAATTTTGGCCACATGTGATTGTATTGATCTCTTTTCAAAAGGGGTCACATTGGTGTCAAATTCACACAAGAATTCCGGCGACTCAGGAACACCATTGGGATGAGTCGTTCAAGAGTGATCTTCAAAAGGTAAATTTGTAAGCTACAGATGCCTATTTTTACACTCCAAGGAGGAAACTTTTATAAAACTGTATACTAGTGTGCCCAATTCTCGTTTTTCATCACTTTTCCGTTTCTACAAAAAAAGGGCAAGATGTTAAAGGTGCGGAAAGCACCATTCCCTCCCTTCTCTTTCTCTCTCTTTACCTACCTCTCTCCCCCTTTCTCTCTTTCCCTATATCTCTCTTCCTCTTTCTCCCTCTCATACACCCTCTTTTCTTCTCCCTCTCTCTTTCCCCTCTCTCTCTCTCTCTTTCCTCTCATTCCTTCCTCTCGCTCTTTCCCCCTCTCTCTATCTTTCACTATCTCTTTCTTTCTCCCTTTCTCTCTTTCCCTCTCTCTTCCCCTCTCTCTAACGCTTTCGTACACCCAAGCACGATAAGCTCAAATGACTCAGCCTAACACACTATCATCACCATTTGAGGGTTATGAACAAGCTCCAACATTTCTAAAAAAAAAATGATGGTAATTGATTTCATGCTAAACACCATTTTAGCTTATGACATATTTTTATAGGAATTTTCTTCGGTTAGATAACGGGTGAAACCTGTAGATGTTAAGATTCAAACATTGGCTTGCTGCTAGCAGAACATACAATTTTTGGATCACACTTTCTACTTATTTTCTGCTCAAGAAATTTTGTCTCTTATTTAAGGCCTTTCTGTTTGTCATCTTTTCGAGATTAGATTATATTTCTCAAAGCTGCTTGACGTGATTTCCTGTCGAGACAAGCCTGGCGGCAAATGTAGTTTATTCACGTAAGTCCTCAGTCCGTACTCGTTAACCAAAAAATTGTGAATCCTCATACATTTTTTACGGAATGTTTTCACCATTATTTTTCAAGAAAGGAAAAAAAAATTGGGTATTTAATCTTATAGAGGGTGACTCAAAAGTAACCATTTATTTTGGTGAAATTGGTGGGTATACAAATGTTTCATCAGCGTTATTGTATGCATTATTTCATAGAAAAGTTTCTTTCAAAATGCTTAGAGCCAATTTGACATGATTTTAGAATTTCAATATTTTTATTTTTCCCCTAGAGTGCTGATTGACAACGAATTCAAAAGAAAGACTTCTCGTGGTTACATACAAGATAAAAGGCTTCACGTGTAAACAAATTATGATAAAGTTTATATTTTCATCGTTTTTACCCTTCCTCAAATATCTGGAACTTACAAATTGAAAACAGAAAAAATCCTAGAAAATTTTAACATGAAAAGACTTCAAATGCTAGAATTTTTTTCTGATTAAAGGAAAATAATATCCTCCAAGAATCCATCCGTATTTTTTCTCTGTTTTTACATCTTCATTCCCTCCTTTGTGATCGACGCTCTTGTTTCTAAATGAATGCTAGAAACAGCAAGCACTCTCCCTGATAGACCTGGTAGGAATGGTCCCCCACGAATCCGTTTTTCAATTTGTTAAGTTTCACAAGAGAATTTTTCACCCCCTTCTAATCGTCACGAAAATGCATGTATAAAAACACATTCATCGAGATAACCCCATCAAGCAAATCAAGTGAATGTGAGGATTGGAAGAAATGGATTGCTTCTTATAGTGGAAGGATATTGTAAGAACAAAAGGGTCACAGAAGGATCTATTTGAAAGTCATCATCCTCAGTGTTTTTATCTCTGATGTGGTTGTTTCACATGATCTTTGTCTTGCTGAAGTTCATGTGTTGGCCGACTTTCTTGCTCTCTTCATTTAGTTCATCTATCATGGGAGGTCGTGTAGGTTCTCTGCGGAAAGGGCAATGTTGTCTGCAAATCTGAAGTTGCTCAGATACTCGCTATCCAATTTGATTCCTCTACCCTCCCAGTCTAGACTTCTGAACATCATCTCGAGGCAGGCTGTGAAGAGTTTGGGTGAGCTGGTATCATCCTGTCTTACTCTTCTCTGGAGCTGAAAGAGGTCCAAGTCTTTATGTTGCCTGATAAAGGAACTTCTGTGATTGTATATATGTTTCAGCACTTCGACATATACTGGACCTACACCTTGTCGATTGATGGCCTCCGTGACCTTAGGTATTTCTACTGAGTCAAACGCCTTTTTGAAGTCGATAAATGCTACGGCGAGTGGTTGTTTATATTCAGCTGCTTTTTCTCCGAGCTGATTTATCGAATGCAGGTGGTCCATGGTCGAGTAGTTTTTTCTGAAGCCAGCTTGCTCTCCTGGTTGGTTTTAATCAAGTGTTTTTGTGATAAGGTTTGTGATGATTTTTGTGAAAAATTTGTATACACAGTTGAGTAGGCCTATGGGCCTGTAGTTGCTGAGGTCTTTCAGGTTTCCTTTTTCCTGTATAAAAGCATTATGATTGCAGTGTTCCAGTCATCTGGGACTTTGCTGTGTTTTAGACACAAGTTAAAAAGGACAGCCAGTTTCTTGGTGATGATTTTACCCGCTTTTCGGCGTAGGTCAATGGTGATGTTGTCTGGTCCAGGGCTGTTCCTTTTTCGTCTGTTTAATGGCTTATTTCACCTCCCACAGGGTTACTTCAGGGAAGTATTCGAGTTAATTGCTCATGTCTTGCGTATCCTGTTCATTATTTTGTAGTCCCTGTTTGGACGAATAACTTTTTTGGTAGAATTATTTGGCATGTTCGACAATCCTGTCTCTGTTTGTAGTTAGGTTTCAATTTTCCACGAGTATGCTGGTTATTTGCTTTTGTCCTGATTTGAGCCTTTGTTTATAGCCTTGAAGCCCCGACCTTTTTTAAGAGTCGATTTGATGACTGCCGTCGTGTATTTCCTTTTGTCATACCTCTGTTTTTTCTTGAATAATTCATTAATTTCGGTCTCTTCAATTTTCTTTCTTGTTGCTGTCGGTGGCTTGGGGTTAATGCGTTTTTCCATGAGATTTCTGGCTTCATCTGATATTTTACTAATGAGTTGTGTGCTCATTGGTTTGAATATACTGGCAACTTCTGTTATACATACTGTCATTTTGTTGTTTAGTTCGTTGATGTTGGTGTCGTCTTGTTCAGTAAGAATTTCAAATCCGTTTTTCAATTCGAGCTTCAAAGATCGAGTTTGCCCTTTTTGTATGTTTAGAGGTTGTAGTTTTGGGTCAAACATTTCTCTGCGTTCTTTGTTGGTGTTCACTTGCATTTTATATCGTACCATTCTGTGGTCGCTACCTATATTGACTTGATTCAGAACTTGGACCATTCTTTCAACGGTTTTCAAAGTTTTTTGTATCAAAACTAAATAAAAACTATCTTGGGAGGAAAATAAAGGTAAGGCGCCCCATTTGTTCACTTTTTAAAGCCCACCTTCTTTAAATGATCAAGTGTGTATATATATATATATATATATATCTCAGTTATTTTTACAAAATTCGTATTATGTCTCAAAATGTATGGTTTCTTTAGGGCATCCTGAATAGTTCTTATTTTTTAAATAACTATCATGCTGTAAACGCTATATCTGTCAAAAACCATTCCAAGATGTTGGTTGGTGCAGGATATCTCGTGATGTCTCTTTACTTTGCCTGAGGACTCAAGATGTCAGCGTTTGATCGAAATTGGTAATTAATCTTATAGTCTTCGCCCAACCCCCAACTCAGCAAGTCACAATATTTGTTGTATTCACCTTGTGGGTAAATAGGTACGCCAATGGAAGGTGTTTGGGGCTAGGTAAAGGTGAGATTTCTTATTCTATTTTTTGATGCAGACTTCCACAATTTTAAAATTTCAATATCATTAACTTCTTTTTGCATCCATTATTATATAATGACCTCCATCAAGATTCGACATACCTCTCTATTCTGGGCATTGGACTTTTTTAGTTTGTCACGCCATTCTATTTTGCTGGCTACAGTTCTGCATATCGTCTCTGGGGATTGATGCTGTGAGTCATAATATTCAGCATTTGTCTGAAATTCTTGCAACATTGCCAGCCCATTGTCATTTGAGTTTTCTAATGATCTCTATAACTATAACGTAGGTGATATAATGAGATGCATGGTGGTCTTCCATGTTATGTTGAGCATGACTATTTCTTATGCAAATTACATGGTCCTCAGTTTGAGGCTTGTTACTGTGGTCAGGTTTTGTATTTGAGAAAAATGACTATCGGGAGGATGCATCAGTTGCATATCTATCCTTTCGGAAGATATATATATATATATATATATATATTAACTAGATGATGTGGAAAACAGATTTGTTTGATTTTTAGTTTGTAATCCTTTTTTGTGACATGTGACTTTTGACGAGCAGAACACAATTGAAATGAAACTACAAGAAACAGATGGCTCTGGGTCTCTGTGACAAAGGATGTTAATTTTACTCTAAGGATAAAAACCTTTCTTTGTCTTGGACAGGTATAGATATAAGGAGAAGGAAAGGAGAGTTGTGTGTATCATGGAGATTTTTTTGCCAAGTGTGGTTGTTAGTTCTGCATGTTATGATACTTTGTGATCCAAAGTTTGTTCGTCGCTGTACCAAAATCATGGTCCGTGTCCAGTGCATTTCGGGGGTCATCCAGTATTAGTGCCAGTCAGGGTCTGTGTAACCCCCTTAAGTTTTTCTAAAGTTTCAAAAATTTTGGCAGATTTTCATAGTAAATGGTATATACCCGTCTCGGATGTCGTACCGCTTAATGGTCATCTGATTATATCACTTTGAGTTTTGGAGGTTTTGATAACGATCTGTAAGCAAAGATATTGAATATGTTTTCTGGGCTCGTTGCTAATGAATTGCATGGAACATGTTATTGTTTACTAGCTAATTTCCATTTGCACTACTGTAGATATTTTCTTGTTTTGAATCGAATGGGCTTTTTTTACTTGCGTTATGCGGGTCTATTGTGTGTCTCCAATTATTGTTAGCATTCTGGAATATCTATCTACAATCTATCCTAGTTATCATTATGTTAAATCCTTCAACCCCAATATTAGTCATAAAAAGGGATGTCAACGTAGAATACTTAGATACTTGAAAAATAAGGGGACCCAAAAAAGAAATAACAAAATCCCTTACGCAAATAATAATAACACAAAGTAGATTAACCTTCAATGGAAGGATTTTTCTCAAAATCAAGTCAATGCCATAGGGACTAACGCATATGCTAAGATTTTCATGGATAAATCCGAAGAAGCATACATCTATGGAGAAATTATTTATTGCTATCTTTCTCAAGCTACATTCCGGGATAACATATGTAATATGCAAAGGCTAGCAGCAAAAATGAATACATTATACAAGCCCTCAGAAAAATAACTATATGCTAGAACAATGAATGACTAAAAAAGAATAGTGATAAACTGAAGCAATATTCCATAACACGCAGCTACTGACACAATCTGGTGAAGTATCAAATAAACAGAGCAATCACAGTCCTCAAATATGACTCCCTAAAAACTTGCTGACATCATCATCATCAGTCTCTCGACGTCCGTCGTTAGCCATAAACCTTTCCCAGGATTTGCGGCACTTCTCTATCGTGGGCGTTGCAGAGCTAGTACTCTCTGAATCTGTCTATTTCGCCTCTCCATCTAGTACTCTGCTGGCTTCAGTTGCACATGGGATCACTCGTGATCCATGTCATGAATCACAATGTCAATCAGTTGTCTGCTATTCTTACAACATAGCCAGCCCATTGCCATTTGTTGTTTTTTATGGATTCTATGATGTCTTAGACTCCTGTCTTCTTCTGGATTAATTCTGCTGACTTATGGTGTCTCCATGTGAGGTTGAGCATTTCTTTATTTACTCTCCCAAAGCAAAATGCGACCCAAGGTCAGGGCTCCCAATGCGCAGCCTCGGTATAACCTCATTGGGTGACACATTGCACCGGAGCACTTTGTCTATGCTCACCACAACAGACAAAAGAATCTCCAGCCCACTCGATAGGCAAGTGTCAGTACTGGCACTTCAGGCTCTGCCAGGGGAAGGGATACTACACTTTAATCCATGCCAAAGAGGCCAGAAAAAAGCTTGATCATCTCTTTATTTCGTCACCAACCAGAGCAAAATGCGACACAAAGTCAGGGCTTTATGGGGGGGAAAGGTAGCAACCCATCAAAAATAGCTCCAGTCGACGCAACTTTGGTTGCTAAGCAACTGTGGTTGCTAAAGCAAGTGCAACTGCAGTCACAAAAGCGTCAGAACGAGACCGACCGGTCCCTTTAAGTGCAATGGGACAGTCTTTCATGGGCACGTTGCATGGTTCGAGGTTCACAGGTCTATCTCTGGGTTAGTTTCAATGTTTTAGCTCCATAAGCGACTATTGGGAGGATACATTAGTTTTTCTGCAGTGACATTTATTAACAACCCTCATACCTCAGATAATTGATCACCACTTGGACATCACAAAATTTAAACCAGTGGTAAGTCATGTGTTCCAGGTATCAGGTTAAGTATTCTTACCATCGAACCCAAGACCTCAAAGACATGAAAGTTGGCATCATATTCAACAACAGCGTATCAAAAAAACTATGATAAAACCTGTCAGATTATTTCACCTTTGGAAAGGGAAGAAAACATTGTATAACCATTATCAATCTTTTATCGTCTGTCGTTGAACGTCGAGCTTCCTCGGGTTTCGACAGACTTCTATATTATGAGCGTTGCAGAGCCAATACTTCCTGTATTTGTTACTTTCTCACGACATTTTATGTTTTGCCAACCAAGGTTTTGCATATGATCTCCAGGGATTTTTGTTATGAGTCGTGATAATCAGCTGCTTCCGACATTCTTGCAAAATGACCAACCTATTGCCATTTGAGTTTTCTAATGGAATCTATGATATCTTGGCCTCCTGTTTTTTCACTTATACATAGTGTTATCTTGTTGAGCGTGTTTTTATTTCCAGTGTATGTTGAATGGTTCTGAGTTTGAGGGTCAGTCTCTTATGCTCCATGTTTCAGTATTGTCAACAATAATTCATGGATATCTTTATTTGTGCTATAACTAAAAAATTTTCTTTAAAATTACTCCAATCTTAATTGTAGAAGCAGAAATATCACACACACTCCTGTGATGCTCCTGTTACTATACATAATTCGTAGAGACGTTTGAATTACAAATTCAATTTTAGACTTGTCAATTATAGACGTAATAAAAACATAGAACCACCAGAAGCTACTCTTGGTCTAAGATCACTTTCGCTCCGAAAACCATAGCGTCATGAGAGATACTAAATCCATTACCGTACAAAATTGGAGAAGTTACTATTCGACAAAAACACTGTACATTTGGCATCCCATGAAGACAAGTGGATGATTTGCAAAAGGACTCCCTCTCTCCCTCCCCCGAGGGCTAAACAGAGAATCAAACCATAAGAACACTACCTGATTCAACACAAAAATTCGAAAAATGATGTATTGAACGACGAAAATACTCATGTATCATCTAGTTCACACACACACACACATTTACATACAATGTGTTTATGATTATTCTCGAATACACACTCAAACATTTCCATTTATATTTAAAAAGTCAAAACAAAATTATCCCTCCATTAGACCTCTGTGACCTAATTGTATGTTAGATAAATGAACTCAGTCGACGCCTATATATAACCGACTAAATTTCAGCACACAAATTCAGGTAGGATTTAATCCAATACTAATATTAAAAATGATGAAAAAAATCTTAATGATTCAAAAAAACAGCAGAAATGATGGATAATCCAAGGCCCTGAAGATGAAAACGACATTAAAACATCGTACACATTCATTTCAATTTCGTTTTAGCTGAGATGTGTGAAGTTTAAGTCCATTGTGTCAAGTTATACAAATGCAAAGATGTTTTTACTTAACGTATTGTTGAACCTGGTCATAGCATCATTTGTATTAATCCACAAGTTCAGCTATAGTTTTTGTTTAAGGCTGATGCTAATGATCTCAAATACAATTTTCTCTGATATTTTTAAATGTGGAATCTAGTAAGGTTGATCAGTCATATAGTCAGGTTGTTTAAAAATCCGAAATGTGGTGTCCACTGAGTAAAACACTATCTTGTTTCTTGAGTTTCCCTACTGTATGGCCGATGTTTGATTTTTTTGAGAAAGTATCATTCATTATAATAAAACATGATTACCTGATAACCATTTGGTCTAATCAACCATACCCATTTGAAGGCTATCATAAGGGAATATTGTTAAAAAATGGGAAATACAAAATGACAACTTTTTTACTGAAAAATAACAAAAAATCTGAGACAAAATGGGAATCTTTAAAGTCAACATCAGTGTGTTTTTAAAAGCAATATCCAGAAATGTCTACTTTGCCTGAAAATTGACACATTATAGAATTTATGTGCAAAATATCGTTATTAAATAAACATACGAGTTAATTGGAAATTGCAGGCAAAAAAACTTTTCTTACCTAAATACAAAAACACAAATAACAACAATATTAACGACTAAGATACTTTAAAAATGATACGAAACTCGTTGTACTTGAAAACAATTGAAAAGTTTTTTTGTTGAATATAAATGATGTAAAGAAATATAAAAAGAATGAATACCTTGCTAATATCGTACTCTACTTGATCAAATTTATCATGAATATTTTTTCTAGAAATAATGAGAAATACAAAAGAGATAAATTCCAACCCTCAGCAGCAGCAGCAACAACGGTAACATCAGCAGCAGCAACTGCCATTCGACGCCTGTAATTGGACGTAGACCTCTCTAGGATTCGCAAAATCCCTCTAATGTGATTGTTGCGAAGCCTAAAGAGGTAAAAAAAAAACTTTTTTTTAAAATCGAAATCAAATAACAGTTCACAGGATATTATTCAAAACGAATAACGAAAGTCTAAAAATATATAAAACCTAATGAGTGATTCGATTTTAAAAAATTCTACCTGAACATCATTATAGTGTAGAACAAATTTGCTTTGGGTTTCCAGTTTGTGGTTTTATATCTTTACACATACCCATCTAACTCTTTTCTCTCTCTGTCGTCTCTCTGTCTCTCTGTCTGACTGCCTCTCTCTCTCTCTCTCTCTCTCTCTCTCTCTCTCTCTCTCTCAATCGTCCTGAAGTGATATTGGATTGTCTATAGCAACACGGAAGAATGGTAAAACAATTAAACAGCTGTCTGTGGATTACATTATCATTAAACATTATTATAGAAATATATATATAGATACACCATTAATTTTACATGAATATATATACATTTAAAGTGACTATATTAATATATATATATATATATATATATATATATATATATATATATATGTATATATATATATATATATATATATATATATGTATATATATCATTCCTATGTAAAAGAAGTGAATATTTTCTCATGAGACAATTAAGGGTTAAATTCTGAAATTGAGTCGAAAGTAGGAGGAAAAAACAGTCCTCCATCTCCACTTATTAGAGAGACAAAACAATGAAACAATGAAACTTCCCACTGACTTTTTTGTCTCTATAACTGCAGCCCTACGCATCAGCCGTCCAAAGACCTGTACGTCGAACAGAAGGATCAAACACTTGTTGAAGATAAAGAGCTCTATTTCACTTTCGTCAACAAGATGAAGATGTTAAAGCAAGTTGTATCCGTGGAAAATCGAATATCCAACCATGGCTATCCAACTCTTTGGGATCCAGTTTTATCACGTCAGAAAGAGCTTTGACTCCTGTGGCAAGGTTGTTGCTGGCACTAAAAATGTTTTAAATTTCTTCCTAATACCATTTTAAAATGGAAGATTATAATACAAACACATCAGACCACTATCTTGCACACGTACGTTTTACTCCACTTTCCTCTATTTGAACATAAAATGTAAACAAAAAATAATGACCGTAGTAGTAGAAACACACACATGACCGCACGTACACACACCCACACAAACACACGCACACACACAAACATTTATGCATACACATTTATGTACGACCTCATACGCACATTTTCACTTGGTCTCTCCAATTCAACCTCTTAGCAGAGAGGTCAAATGGAAGTCAAGTCTATTCCCCTCACCTCTTCGCCCGGGCTTCTGACCAGCGCATTGATCCCTATTCCTTCCTAACCTCTCCTTCTCTTACTCTAAGTTACATAACAACTTGAAAATAACCAGACGTCAGTGCATTATATGATATATAGAACATCGACATACCCACGAGGACATCTCTTCCCTCAGGAAAAAATTACTTGTGGAAGCGGGCGAGGAATCAAACCAATGAAGCTGAAAACAAGGAAATTGCAAATGTGTTTTTTTTTCCTTCTAAATATATATATATATATATATATATATATATATATATATATATATATATATATATCTTAGCTGTCGAACCCAAATGACACAGCAGTGCATTACAAGGAAGTTCAAATAGGTGTAATCTTCAAACTTTCCACTAGATGTTATTTCAGGAAGTATTGATATTTGATGCTATTTATCAGACTTAAAGTTCTTTGAGTTTGGTTTCTTCATGAAGAAACCAATGCAGTAATCTTTGTTTTTAGACAAAAAGTGGATCTCGCTAATACACTCCGTTCTCATCCCACTCTTTTTGGTTATTATGAAAAGTAAGACGAAATAAACAAAGAACAAAACCGAAGTGGGGCACAATCTATACATCCATTCTTTGTACTACTAATTCATTTGAGTCCTATATGGTTCAGATGATTCTTTTGATAATATCTTGCTGCGAAAAGTAAAGCTAGAAAAACCTTCAGTATAGAGACGGAGAGGTTTTCATAAAACATATAAATAAACTGGAACAAAAAAAGTTCCTCTCTTCCGATTTACATCTCAGCATAGTTTTTGAGAGAACAGCTCCAGCTAAGCTCTGATGCAGTCTAGTCCTAAATCTTCTATATTTTCCTTGCACCTTGACGTGAACACAACATTTCATTTGTTTAGAAATGCACGCATCAATATTTTTTTCACAATAAAGATGTTCATCAAGACATAAAATTCCTATCTAACTTGTGTATTTTTCCTGTATGAGACATATCATGTGAAAGATGCACGTCTGGATAACTTTTTCCTCTCGGTTAAGAAAATTGCATTCGAATTTGAATGTATTATTTTGAAATCTGAAAAGTATTGGGCATTCCTGTGTAACAATTACTTCTAGGCATGTTTAGAAATGACAGAACCCTTCTTGCATGATTGAACACTGACGTCAAAATGTTTTTCTTAGTAATTTTCAATCGTGACAGTTTAGTGCCGTCAAATTACCAATGTCTGAAATTGTTGATATATGAAAGACATGTCTTATGGAATTCATTTCCAAAGCAGTGGATTTAGGTATCCATTTTTGGATCGGAAAGTGCTTTTTTATTTTAAACGTCATGTGGTTTTCCAGTGATTCTTAGTACAGTCTACATCTTTTTCTATGCATGTTAACAGTTAAATGCTCATGTCTCTTGAATATTGCCAAGTTTGTTTGTTTTTTCCGTTATTTTTATTATATCATCTTTCACTTATTACTTCCAAATGTAGTTCCTTCTTAGCTTATTTGTATATCAAAATATCTTGAGGTGAAAAAGATATCCCGCTGCATTTTAATTGCATGACCAACAGGAGAACCCTCTACTTCTTTGCATCAACAATTCTACTTGAAAAATACTAATCCGTCTACAAAATAAGGATCCTTCCGGCTTGAAACGATTTGAACATCTATATTGTCACATAAGCAAGGTGAAAATGTTTGGGATGGCATTGTTCTTGTTTTGTTTGTGCAGAAACTTCTATTAGTTCCATATCTGATAAGAAATCTTTTTCTTTGCTAAGTTTAAGTGAAAATATCATTCAAATACTCATTTTAATTTTATTTGATGAGGCGAAGCCCAACAATTTTACAACTGTAAAGCACCTAGAGAGCACATACCACTACCAACAAAGTACACATAATAAACTGAATTAAAACTAAATGAAATATAAAATACAGTCAGTAGAACTTTAGTTGTCCTATTGGGTTGCCCTGTTTGACATTTAAATTCAGCCTTTAATTACCTCTCTAACTGCTTGTTTTCAAATTCTTCTGTAAGAAGTATATTCTCCGATAGGCCCCAAAATCAAATCACTTCTTTCATAGCCCATTGCTCAAACTTCCCGAAAATCGATATGAAGAACTTTTGAAGATATCGTTTGGTCAGACAGACACTACTTAACATATTTACCTCTTTCCAACCTCTTGCAAACGTGGGTGCATGTTACTAACTTAATTGGAAATGCTGCAAAAGGCAAAGACTGATTGATTCCAATTACTTAAAGCGTTTGCTTCGTTGACCTACATAGCTCAAGTGTCAATTATATTTCTGGCGATACCTTGATGATTGATCTTTGGAAAAGAAGACTTTGATGATATCTTTCTGCAGGATTTCTCTGTAAGCAGCACAATCTTTTTGAAGTGTATGCCTTTATTTTATGTAACTTATTCCAGAATTAAACTTTGTTACTCCTCAACTTTTAAAATGATGAACCACGGAAAAACTTATACATTTATACACACACACACACACACACACACACACACACACACACATATATATATATATATATATATATATATATATATATATATATATATATATATATAAAGTTGACAAAGAGGAAAATAGTTATATCTAAATTAAATTCATTATGCTAGAATGTTTCGCCTCTCGGCATTGTCAAATTGACAGTATGGAATAAAACAAAGTGAAATGTTCATTTTTTCAACTTGATGCATGAGCGCAAATGCCGAGTATTCAAAATCACCAAGAAAATTTCAGCATGAAAAATTATGCGATATTCGTTACTTGAGAAGAATGAACATTCAAATTTGTTTCATTTGAAATTTTTTTTTTTGACAAAGCCGAAAGGTGAAATACGTTATTATGGTAATTTAAATTCAAATGTAACAATTTTCCTCATTGTTAACTGGAATTGCCGAATATACTGTATCCACATACTCATGAGACACACACACACACACACATTCACACACACACACACACACACACATACACACACACATATATATATAAATATATATTCCCCCTTCAGGGTTGAGCACTCTTTAAATGGGCAACTCGTCCATTACGAGCTATATTGATATGCTCTTTGAACTCTGGAATGGAGCACTCTGGTGAATTTGGTATCGTGCGTGGGTAAATATATCGCTTAAATGTGGTCCCACTGACCGTCAAGTTCTGTATAGGGCAGGGATAAAATGACAGTCTCAGGGTCTGAAGCGAAGGTTTTGATCCTACCTCGTGGTACTGAATTGGGTGTTTATTCGCTGTACCACTTCAGCAAAATGTGACAGAAAGTTGAGACTTAAAGTGGGAAGAATAGAAACCAGCTTTCCAGTAATGCCTCCAGCCGACGCGACTTTGGTAGCCAAGCAACCGGAGAAGCTAAAACAATCTCCGTCACGAAAGCGTCCATTTTGGGAACTGCTCCTCAAAGTGCAATGAAGTCGTGCTGCCCTGGCGCAACAGATCCCCTGCAGCAGGGCTGAGTAATAATAGGAGAGCCCAACGACGAGTCCAAAGGCCTCCAATGCACGTAGCAGTGCGCAGCCTCGTCTTACGCACTGCACCGGCGCACTCGGTCTTGACACCACCCAATCTCCAGCCTATTCGACTGGCAAGTCTGCCGTGGAACAGATAATACACTTTTATCTTGTCGATAAGACCAGCAAATAGGGTGGAATGGGGTCTTTATTTGCTGTCCCACCACAGCAAAACATGACACAAGGTCGAGCTTAACGTGGGAAGAACAGGAAACCATCCGTCCAAAAATGGCTCAAGCCGACGCGGCTTCGGTTTTGCAATGCAACCAAAGCAACCTCCGCTGCGAAAGCGTTCACCAGGGGACCTGCTCCGTTAAATGCAAAGGAGCAGTGCTGCTCCGGGGAAACTGACCCCCCGCAGCTGGGCTGAGTAATAATAGGAGAGCCCAGAGATGAATCCAAAGGCATCCAATGCGCTTAGCATTGGCAGCCTCAGTAAAACCTCATAGGCTGACGCACTGCACCGGCGCACTTGGTCTGGACACCATCCACAACACCCAATATTCGGCTTAGTGTCAGTAGCTGCGCCTCGGGAACCACCGTGGAACAGATACTACACTTTGATCTCGCCTATAAAAAGTTTGAAAAAAGAATGGACTGGGGTGTCGGTTGGTCTATGGCCATACTGGAGAGTTATAATGAAACGAAACAGCTGTCTGTAGATGACACACAATTATAAATTATATATATATATATATATATATATATATATATATATATATATATATATATATATATATATATATATATATATATATATACAAAGAGAGAGAGAGACAGAGAGACAGACGGATAGACAGAGAAAGAGAGAGGTAGAGACACTAGCAAAATGCTCTGGTGTCAAATACATATATACACACTTATTTTGTGTTAAACTTGAATTACTTAATAGATAGTGATTTTTCATGGAATTCTTTTTCGTAAATAGGGAAATAATCTTTGCTTCTAAAAAGTACTTCCACAATGAAGGATTTTGGTCCAGATTGAATAAATAGTTGCATTCGAAATAGTATTTCACGTAAAACCTTCGTAGACTCCGTCGCCTCCTGCGCTGCGCCTCAAGAAAAAAAGCAAATTTCCAAGTTCTTACATGCAAGACTGTGGCCTTCAAATTTGACCAAACATACAGACTATAAATACTCACACACACACACACACATTTATATTCCTTGAATAAGTGCAATTATATGAGTAGATAATTGTTTCAATTATTTCTCAACGAATACGTACCAAGGAACTTTTTTGCCTGACTTTCAATGTTGTGTTAATTAAGAATCCTATATAAGTTGACGACAAAATGAAAGCATTGTTGCTAATCGGATTGCTCCCAAAACTCTGTCTGTATCACTCTCTCTGTATCTCTCTTTCTCTCTTCTATATTTTCAACCAGTTATATATATATATATTGCGTAGGTAGGTTTAACAAGACACAGACGAACTCACCCCAACTACTATGATGCTTATACTTAATTTGTCTTCACTTTTTTTTATTTTCCTCTTCACTAACATCATATTATAACGCTCAAAGCATAAAGTAGCACGTTTTTGCTTTTTAAATGGTTGCAGAAAAACTGGAAAACATATTTCATTCCCAAGAAATTCTTGAATTTTTGTGGAAAGATCCCAGCGTCCCTGAATAGATTAGATTTTTGCTGAACAGAAAAAAACTTTCCAGTTATTCTTCAATATTTTTTCACAGAAACAATTATTTAGATGATTTTTGACCAGAAAATCTTGGAGGAAAAGCAATAACTTTGAAAAAAAAATCGTGTAAAGGCTTTTATTTTTGAAGAGAAATGTATTTTGTGTTTAGAAAGAATAGAAGTGAGAACATTTTGAAACTTTTTTTTCTGAAAAACTGGTATTGTAGGTATTATCTTAAGGCATATCATGAAATATTATTACATAGCAGAACAATCGTTTATCCTTCAGATCCCTTCAGAAGCCATGCTATATAAAGTACGATAAAAAAAAAAAAATACAATATTAAAAAAAAATGGTTGTACTGAGTCGTGTGGAGGATAATTATTCAGAGATCCTTTAAGCAGATGACCAAAGATTGGACAACACTGATAAAATAGAAACAGCTTATGTCTTCTATTCTATCATCAGTCTCAATGGATAAATTACGAAGTAAACAATAACATTTACGCATAATTCAGGAAAAAAAATTCCCTTCTGAGAAAAAGAAGAGAAATTTACCCGTAAGAACAGAAATTCGCAATTCTATGTTTATTGCTTTGTTCAAAATAACTTGATGAAAAAATATCATATAGTTACATAGACAGATCTCTCGAGCACATCTGTCTTGTCACAGACAGACAATAAGTCAGATCCAACTATTTCTGGGCTGGAACTGAATAAGCTGAAGTGAGAGGAGCACTTGGGGTTGGAACTTCTGAGATGGGAAAGTCAGAGTGAAGTTTAAATTTAGAGATTCCTTCATAATCGAATTATCCAGTGAGACCTTTGGAAATCCCTACGGTCTATGTGCCCTGCCATGAGAAGATGAAATACAATGCTAGATATCAGGTTCTTCTATGCAAGATTGTGGCCCACAAAGTAGAGCAGACAGACAGACTTTGATTTATATATATATATATATATATATATATATATATATATATATATATGTATATATATATATATATATATATATATATATATACAAAAAATGTATGTGTTAATATATGATATATTTGTGTGTATACATATATATTTGTATATGTATATATGATTGTATGTGAGTATATATGTATATGCGTGCATGCGTTTGTGTATATATTTATATGTGTGTATACCCAAAGTTAATGTCTGCCTGTATGTAGGAAGCTTAAAGTTAACATGTTGGTACATCCCTTCATCGGAGAAGACATCATTGAAATTTTTTTTCCCATGGGGTTCTATTCACAATGAATTTTTACTGCTGAACTGGATCCTGACTTCACGTTTGACAGAACTAAGCGTTCTCATTTGAAGGGCTACCGACATACTGACACAAAATAATATGAGTCTCAATCCATTCACTTTTGGCTCATAAAGACAGACTGAGTTCGACATACGAAACATTTTTATAGAATGAAACTAGGACATGGCTATCAACAAAATCAAAGCTTACCGCTGTAAATGATTTCTGTTTTCTGGTCTGATTTTGGGTTCGAAACCATTTCAAATGGACACTAAATAGCCAATCACCCAACACACCTCCTGGATTTCTATTCATGGAAGCGTATTGTCTCCACAAGTGAGTAAATAATAATCACCAATTCATTTCTACTCATTTTTACTAGAAACAATTACCTCCAGCGATATTAAATGTCTATCTTATTTTAACTAATTTTCAATACCACAGATCTTGAACCAGAAAGAATTTTATTTCTTGAATGAATGATATCTATTTTTACAGAAGCAGATGCTAATCTTTATATCATATCTACATTGATTTGCACATACTTCAAACAATAAATCACAGTATTTGATATTTACTTGCAGAAACAACAGATTCGCAATATTAAAAGAAAAAACTTCCAAATATTTCATAATTTGTTGTATTTCTATATTTATTTTTCTTTGAGGTATCAAGTCATTTTCATCTTTCCTTTCTCATAAGACTTTTTTTACATGTTTTTCTTACATGAGAAATTCATTTTGATATTTGCATTTTGTAAGGTATATTTTTCCTAATTTTGGTTGTTTCTCTTCTTTTATATCAACAGACTCTCTTTAGATAAATATCCAAACATTTACATGATGTATGGTTCATTAGTGGACACATTGGCCTGATATTAAGTTTGTTTACGGTAAGTCTAGCATAAATTCATAAGCAGTCCACGTATTCCACCCCAAACATTCTTTTATTGAATCTTTAACGCTTTCTTCCCATAATTTGTGTTTTGATCACTACGTTTTTATATTTTTCATAGTCTGTTGTTATTCTCCGTCTTTTAAAGTCTCTTATAGGAAACATTTGGTTATTGTCCTTTTATTCACGGTCAGCTTTACATAGATTTACAGATGGTCCACGAGCAACAAAACAAAATAAAGTAAATTTCTCACTGTGAATATTTCTTCCCGTACGAGATTTAGCTACTTGAGTTATCTTTAAAGAAGATGCTTGTAGCTATGTCTCAGTAAATTCGAATTATGTACTCTTCGTTACTGAATATATTTGCCTGCTTAAATTCTCGTTACTATAATATAATTGAGTATTCTAAGATGTCATTACATACATATATAAGATTAACAAAATAATTTATATCAAATGCCTCTTCTTACCAACGTACAGGGTCTGTGTCTAAACGGTTCTCATTTTGTGAAGAAACTAAAAGATTGAAAACGTCAAGCTGAAAAACTAAAGCCAAGTTAGCACTGCAATGGACAATGGAAAGTATTACTGATCGGAGAACAATTTCATGTACATAAATAGACTGATAAAAATATTCATCTACGAGAACATAAAATATGTATTTTTCCCTCATAAAGTTCAGAAATTTATAAACATAAAATTTCATTTGGCATCCTATAATCATCTATTTCTGTTCATTTTTGCAAATGTTTAAAAAGGTAAAGTTGTGTTATGTTATTCGTTTTTCCAATTATAACTTACTCATATGATTTATTCAGGCGGCAGGTGAAAGCTATTTTGCACATTTCGCTAAATCTTGTTTGTTACCGTTTATCCTCATCCAAGTAAACAGAATAAAAATTGTTGTAGGTTCTGGAGATGACTTTTCCGCGCTACCTCACAACAATTAGAGAAATTTCTTTGTGCGTTTGTGGGTGCACCAAGTCCTTGTACGAAGTTAACATTTGCTAGATATGTAAGGTGGCTTACAAAACAGAACAATGTTGAGCTTGAAGTTGTATGAATCAGCGGGTCCTATGAAATCCATAGAAAAAAGTTGAACAGATTTTTTGATTTTAAGATTACAGATCTGTCATTATTTTTTTTTTTTATATCTATATCTTCTGACTTCGAACGCTTTTATTGAAATTCAATCGGGCAGTCTGCTCCATACACCAAGTACTCTTGTTCCTTCAAAGCAAGCACTTTTGATACAGGCACTGCACTAGTACAAGAAATTACAGACTCGGGCAAAAATATTCAATAGAATAGCTTATAGCTGATATCTGACAAATTTATTTGGCCAAATGTAAATGTTGTAGCTTACTGCCCATCTTTCATCAAAATTATATTGAAATTCATTAAGAACTTTTGAATAAAGATAAAAGTTGGAGATCTATAAAAAGCCCTGATATGAATATTTGCTACAGTTCTCTCCGTCAATCTGACCACACAATAAATCCAAATGAATTCTAATAAAATCTAGTTGAAAGCGGGAGAATAAGCTACGAAAGACTGCTGGCAATTCTGGGGTGGAAACATCTAGGATGATCTCCCCAACGTCAAATCTAACTATTGGCAACCTCAAAATACCTCAAAAAGCTCTGAACGTCTAAACGATATTTCAAAAAACTCTAAATGAAATTTCGTTGAAGGATGGGCGATATGATAGGTGACAAGTCAGGAAATCTCGGAGCGGATCCATTTACAATCACCTTCCCAACGTCCTGGCTAACTGTCGGTAATCGAATATATCTTCAAAAGTTACCTGTCTGTCTACACAATATCTTAAAAAGTTACAAGAATGAAATTCTGGAACACATATTTGTATTTTAAGGTAGATGCTGGGGATTATTAGAGACCATCTGAGGTCATTTCTGAAAATTTTTTGAAGGCACAAGGACAATATTCCAAGATCCTAGCTCATTCCTACAAACAACTCAATATTGGTTCTCGTAGGATTGGGTCGGGGCACCATTAATCCAGAAGTCCTGTCCAGCATAACGAAAACATTGTTTGTTCTTTGTTGTGCACAGATTATCTATTCTGTCACAACTATTTATCAATGTGTACATGATGTG
This sequence comes from Thysanoteuthis rhombus, assembly GCA_963457665.1. Lineage (NCBI taxonomy): Eukaryota > Metazoa > Mollusca > Cephalopoda > Oegopsida > Thysanoteuthidae > Thysanoteuthis > Thysanoteuthis major. Next base: position 59,800,205 of record OY735203.1, on the reverse strand, counting down.
AATATTTTTTTTCTAGTTGTTTTCTTGGGTAAGGAGAAATTCGTCGAAGAAAATATTCCCTCTGTTTTGTTATATTTCAAGTTATTTCCTCCAAGGTAGCCGTAGTATTCTTGCTTGTATAAAATAAAGTACTTCGATGGTATTACTATGCAAATCTTCACAGCTTTGGTATATAAGTTGAAAATAGTAATTGCGAAAGAAAAAGATAAATCGAGAAACCTGAATCGATAATTATGCAAAGGAGTTCAAATTTTTAACACCTGCCTCGACTAATTATATTTACTTGAGGAATATGAGAAAAACAAGAAACATTAGGTATTCTAGCTAACACACACACACACACACACACACACACACACACACACACATAGATATATGTTTATTCATTTCAGTTAATACACACACCACACACACACACACATACATATATATAATGTGTTACTGAGAGAGAGTGAGTGAGCGTGTGTGTTCAGGCATTGTTGGAAAAACAGAAAGTAGGCGTTTGGAGGCAATATCAGCTGTTCGGGGCAACCTAATTTTGAAAAGAGAGGACCAAGAAAATCATGATAATTCACGAAATCTGAAAGTGAAGCTAATGGAATTTAGAATTTTTTGTCACGAGAAAGCTAATTTCTCTTACTCAGCAAAAATCCTTCCAAGCGTTTCATTGTAAACATTCTTTCTTCTCACTCTTTGGATGGGTCTTTTTTTTTTTTAAAGTTTTCCATGTTTTTTCTTTTGGTTTTTTTTTCTCATGTGTTCTCAGTCATTCCTTTTTTTGTCATACTTTTCCAATTTTCTATCCTCTCAAAATTCTGCACGATTTCCTGGATGTAGATAGCCATATATCTAGAATATATGTATATATATATATATATATATATATATATATATATATATATATATATATATGTATATATATATATATATATATATATGTATATATATATATATATATATATATATATATATATACATATGTAAATATATATATATATATATATATATATATATATATGTATATATATATATGTATATATATATGTATATATATATATGTGTGTGTGTATGTACAGTATTGTCAAACTTCGCAATTTTTTCAATATTCCATTTTCAAACCCTATATGAACTAAAAAGATGTAATCAATAATACGTAGTCTTACATATTTTGAATTCTGCATTCATAGTAGTGCCCTGTACTAAGATAATTGAAAATATTGCTGACTTCATGTTACAACAGGTCGACTTCGACTTGAAATAGCAAAAATTGGATATATCAAGGAGAAACTGAAAAAATCGTAAAGGTTTGTCTTCTCAGCGTGTTGGAAAGTTTGAATGAAGTCGTGATTCTACTGAAAGTTATCACATAAAGTTTATTGCAAAAACAACTATCCTAATCATTTGAGGACTCAAAAAATTATTTCCCTTATATTTGCACTTCAATTTCATTGAAATTTGAGGAGGTTCCGGATAAACTCTCACCAGAACTGATTTCCTCGGGCTCAAATATCCACCAGATCAAATGATTGCAGTATTGGACAAACACGCACAGTTATAAAAACTACTACAGTATTGATATATGAATGTGGTTATATATACACATGCTAGAAAACAGGAAGTCTTAAAGCCAACTAGTTCCACTGAGATCAGGTTCCATCTTTGGAAAGGATGAAGTCATTTCTGCTTGAGGTCAACCTGAAGCCACAAGGGGTCAACAGTAGTTTGAATTCTCTTTGTACGCAATGCTATAATAAATGTAGAATCCAAAATTCATAAATGCATGTATCAAAGTTCCCATCTTTCTATTTTGACAGTGATGTATACATGATACATATCTCAGGCCCTGTAGGAAGGACAAATGGAAGATGTTCAGATTACAAAGACTATTTTTCTGCCTCCGTGCATGGTGTTTTGAAAGTATTTTGTATGATCTTTCGGTTTTCCATTTTGCTTTTTTTTCTCTCACGTTTCTCTTTCTCTTCTATCCTTTATTTATATACACATTTATTCCCCCGTAGACAGGACCAAAGAAAGTTTTCTAATTATGATACCTTTCTTCTCTCTTCCAATTCTATTCTTCTCTTTCCCTGTGCATTCATATCTAATATATCTGTTTGTCTCCCTCTCCCCTTTCTCTCTCTCTCTCTCTTTATATATATATATATATATATATATATATATATGTAGAGAGAGAGAGAGAGAGAGAGAGAGAGAGAGAAAGAGAGAGAAAGAGAGGTGGGGGAGAGAGTGATATGAAGAAGACTTGTTTCTTACATAGTCTGTTGTATTTATGAACAGGGATACCATAAAAGATTTTCGGGGGAACCTAATTCCAAAAGGAAGACCTCCAAATTCGTGATAATTCATTAAATCTCAAAAAGGAGGCTAATGGATTTGAGATTTTCTCTTGGCAGAAAGCCAATTTCTTCTACTCAGCAGATTTTGTTGCAAATTTTTAATGGTAAATATATTTTTTTCGTTTTCACCAAAAAATTCTGAATTTACGTCATGAAAGGCTGAATGGCGAGGGTTCAGACAATATCTACTAAAATAAATGTGTACCTCCTTTTTATTACAACCAAAGCATTCATTCATTGCTCATGACACATTATGGAAGTGCGTGTAGCCACGTGTACGGGAGCAGGGAGAATGGTATCGGTGAGTCAAGTTCAAGTTCTTGCTGATATTATTTGTGTTCAGTTGACAATATTTTCCTTGATAAAATTACAAACTGGAAAGGTCCCCGACCCCACCAGTCTTGAGCCGTAACAACCTGGCAATTAACAGAGTGAGAAACTTGTTCCCAAAAAGTATATGGAAGGAAACTCAAATGAAGTTTTGTAAGGGTCTGTTTTGCTGGGAGTGAATTATAGTGAATGCTTTCGTGAAATAACACAAGACTTTCTCCCTCTCCCTCTCTGTCTCTCTGTCTCTTTCTGTCCGTCTGTCTGTCTGTCCGTCTCTCTCTCTCTCTCTCTCTCTCTCTCTCTCAGACTAAATTTACTGATAACCGATGATAAAGTTAGAGAAAGACAATGGAAGCGAAAGGGAACGATGCATGGTGATCGATTCGGATTCATTTGGTATGAATAGAGACATATAAGAAATGACTTTGCATAATATCAACCATGACTTACGGATCTGAGATTAACAAAACTAAGAATCAACTCAGTCTCGGCAATAGAAAGAACAACACACGGTTATTCAGATCGAACAGGCGACTACACTGAAGGACATTATGCAATTAATTCAGCAAAAATGGTGATGGGCTGGGCAGTTGGCAAGAATAGAGGACAATAAATGGTTCAAAGGACCAACTGTTTGGTGCCCATGGAACAGTATACGCAGTAGGAAAAGACCAGACACAAGATTGAGGGATGGGATAGTGTGGTTTGCTGGTAAGACATGGCACACGTTAGCGCCAGCAAAGTCGTCATGGAAGAAAATAGGAAAGGTCTTCGTCCAGCAACGAACCAGTAATGGCTGTTAATTATATATATGATATCGACAACATAATCATATGCAGCACCAACTGATTGGATAGAAGTTTTGTTTGTGGGATGAACTACATAATTCTGTCAGCTTACAATCATTTTTTGAAAATTATCAGAAAATACTTATTTATCAATAATCAAAACAAGTATTATGTGATACATATATATATATGTGTGTGTGTGTGTGTGTGTGTGTGTGCGTGTGTGTTTGTTTGTATTTGTGTGCATCCGCAAGTGTGTGTGTATGCACACGTGTGTCTTTTACCTGAGATTGAAATGAGCAGGAAATTGATTCCCTTTGATGTGAGTTTTAAGAACGCGACAAACGATTTCTCAATCATGATTTAAATACCGGAAGCACTCGACAGAAATTATGATAGACAACTCAATCGTTGTAAATCTATGGAAATAGGACATAATGACTAAGATGCAATTAAATACCTCTTCAGAAATAACAATGTGAAAAGTGAGAGTAAAAGAGAGGAATCCACTTTGGCTTAATGTAATCTTAACGTATCTCAGAAGTTTCGAACCTGAGCCGACTTAATCAACTTTATTGTTCTATTTCATTTGTTACAAGGAAAGAGAAAGAAAAACAGTCTTGCGTTAGTTATGCCCGCAGACGTTTTCCTAAATGAGATATCCGAGTAAAAAGTTCGATGTGTACATTAAAAAATTGTCAATAAATGTTAAAACACCTCTTTATGATCATGAATTTTTTAAAAAAGCAATGAGTAGTCTTGACAGTCACCCATCTCACTACCTATTACCCTTCCTGTCTTTCTTTTTTTATCCCATATATATATATATATATATATATATATATATATATATATATATATATATATATATATATATATATATATATAATGTCTGTTTTTGTTTCTGGTCATATCTATCTATCAATCAATTTGTCTGTTTATATTTGGACTGTATGGAGTCTCAGAGACTTGGGTAATGCGATGTTTTGCAAAAAAAAACGTATCAAGATCAGGAGATGCAATGTAACGTTTTTCATCGTGAATATGTCGCTAACTCACTCAATGATGTCCCCCTATCAACAGAATAACCCAACGAGATGTGTCTGTTCACACAGTTTTCCTTTCCATCAACATAAAAGGTGCACTTAATAGATACGTCTCACCAGGCCAACTTGCAAATCTATTGCTTCAGCTGGACGCACAGATGTCACAATGCTTAGGAATTGTGGAAATATTACCAACATCTATCAAGAAATGCTATTAAATTTTATCCTAATCTCTTAAAGAATTATAAATTTGTAAATGAATGTGTTGTAATGGCTCCGAAAAATGTGCAGAATATTAATGCAACTATCATTCAACAGCAACTTGTCCAATGTTATATATTCAAATAACTCTGTAGGTGACCTTAACGACCCTGTCAACAATCCCACAGAGATCTATCAACTTTAACTCACTGGTGTTGCTCCTTTCAAAACGAAGGTGAAAGTATTTATTATGTTGTTAGAGATGTGCCGGATACACTGAAACACTATAACGGTACAAGAGTGGCTGTCAAAACTCTCAAGCCACATTTGATCAAAACCATCATTATGACCGGTTCTGGTAAGAAAGAAGAAGTTTTCATTCCACAAATTTCCATCATCTTGATTGATATTTCATTTTTGTTCAAGCACCTCCAGTTTCCAGTGTAATTATGATCTGATATGGCTACCAACAAGTCTCTGGACAGCAGCTTGATTTGAACTGACGGGTCTACGTTTCTTTCGTAGTCATCTCAATGTTGCATGCACACATATCAGGGCAGAAAGGCATATTTCCATCCAAGCAACGAACATCAGAACAAAAGAAGTTGTCATCATAGCTTCCTGGAGAAATTCAACTTTCCGTATGTGCATTGAAAATCAATCATATGCTTATTCAATTTTATTTGAAAACAACTTCATAAAAAGATCATTTCAACTTAAGTCATTTAAGTTAAGAAAAAACTGTGTTCATACATTTGGCCACAGGGTAACAGCGGGTACTTCTGCTAGTCGTATATAAAATCGATTAGAGATTCTCGGAAGGCCTACGTCTGTATTCTCCAATGTGCACCTGTAAAAATAGAAATGAATCAGGTGTACCTATTTCAAGACGTAATGGTTAACTGATCGCAGCGAACATCCAGGGCCGATTTTGTCAAAGCCGGGCAAGGACTACAGCGGTATTTAATTGAAGGTTACATTCGATGTAAGAGTGGAGTAATTTCCCCTACCGGAAATTCGCTCGGAAATGAGACAGCTCTTCGGCTTACATCTCCGGGGAAGCGTGGTCTAGTCTTGAGTAATAGTCACAAATACCACCAACTCCATGTCCGTCTCTCATTACTGTGTCCAGTGAATTTCCGTTAAGCTGATCCATTGTTCTTGAATTGAAAAGGTACACGCCTTGAACTTGTGTGTGTAACTTGCGGCCACAGATGGAAATCGTTACCACATTAAACCAATTAGCATTGAGTTGTCAAGATTAGTGTTTCGTGAACGAACAAAGATATATAAACTGTTAAATGCATAGATAGATATGCATATATATATATATATATATATATATATTTATATGCATATATACGAATGTGTGTATGTTTGCTTGTATTTGCATATGTGTGTGTGTGTGTGTGTGTGTGTGTGTGTGTGTGTGTGTTACTTCATGCTGGTAACTGGAAGCAGTTTTGAGATGAAAAGATGACGTGGAAATTAGCAAACTAGATAATTAATGAAATTGGATTTATTATTTGGCTATAAATCAGTTGAAAACTATCATCAATACTTCAAACAGGTAGTAGGGAAAATAACAGAAATGTCCGCGCGTGCACAACCACACACACACACACATTTTTCAGATGCATAGGGAGATAACTTGATATAAGATAATCTTTTTAAGACATTCAAATTTCCAGAAGCAGTTTTGTATGATATGCCTTGTCTGATTATCCGATATCAGAGGTTATTTCGAGAGGAGTAACGCTATGACATATCTAAAACAAAACGCCCCAAATTCGCCGATCATACACCCACTAGGTTTCGAGGACCATAACTGCAACAAACAAAATAATGAATGTGAACAAACTCTGGTAAAATGTCGAAATATTCCAAGTCGATGCTCACAATAAAACTTCACGCTCTCTCTCCGCTTTTTTTTTTCATCAGCAATCGCAAACACCTACAAACGTGCTTGCAAACACATTGGGAAAACTAAAGAAACAGTAAATCAATTTATAACAACGCCACGTGGCAGAATGTTTCAAAATAGTACCAATTCGTGACACGTAGCTTCGCAATGTGCAATTAGGTGCAGTTTGCTATAGAAATTTAAAATCGTTTCGGGGGTTGGGTTCCCCCTACATACATTTATATGAGTGTGTGTTGTGTGTGTGTGTGTGTGCGTGCAAGAGAGAGAGGGAGAGAGTGTACTTATAGTACTACTCATATGTTTTCGGACAAACAGGAATTTTACATGTGTAGCTTGTCTCGATGGTTAAAAATTGGAATTTCAGAGAAAGGAGTTTTATTACACCCAGTAAAGAGATGCAAATGTTTAACTAATATTGCTATTTGGGAGTCACCTCAATGATTCAACAAATAGCCTTAAACTAAACTAATACATATATGATAGGCACAGAGTCTCCACTGGTTTAAATACTGACGAGCAGTACTGTGATATATATACAGCCCTACTTAATTCAAATAATTATGAGCAGTTCTCTACATGCACAGGTGTGTGTGTGTGTGTATGTGTGTGCGTAAAAATCAAGATTTTTGAGGACGCAAAATTGATTCCTGGTAGAAAGAAAACATTTATAGGCAATGGAGATTATCGTATCTTAGAGGAGTCATTTTGAGATGTACGAGGAAAAAAAGCCGGTGAAATGCGAAAAAAACATTGTGCAATTCAACAGATTAATGCTTAATCAGTTCATATTAACGTAGCCTACGGGCCGCATTCATATATATGTGAAAGCAATTGTTACATATACATCTATTCATATGTTTGTATATGTTTGCATGTGGCTGTGCACATTAGTGCGGAGAAGTATCCAATATATCGCCAAATTATTACGTTAACATTCTTATACAATTACGGAATTTTCAGTTTTATTTCGATATTTTCAAACTTTTTCATCGGTTGTATTAATATAAATCTTTTGTCCATCTTCTGTAAATTTGAAGGGTATATCAGCATGTTAAAATATTTTTGCTATTTATCGGAAACTTTTCGCACTTGCAGTCTATTCCCATTATATATGTATATGCATAATATATACTCTTCCATTGACAGCCGAACAATATATACGTAGAAGCAGGGCTTAAGTAGTTTTTCACACAACGTACAAATGTCTCTAATATTTTTTCTTGCTTCATATCATCATTATTGAAATTGATACTTCGTCTGCTATTTGGCAATAAGATTCCCTGCTAGAGTTGATAATAAGCGAAGAGGTAATGTTGATAAAATATCAATTTGTATTGTATATATCATGCTCCATATCAATACAGAGAAAATGATACTACCTAAAGTGAGGGAGCAATTATATGCCATATATATGAATCACAGTTTTAGCATTTCCTTTATTCTTTTATCGTCAGTATATATACATATATGTACATATACACACACAAACACACACACACACACATATATATATATATATATATATATATATATATATATATATATATATTTATATATATGTCTATCTCAATATATTCTTGTAGATCAACCCGATCTGATCCCCACCTCTCTCTCAACCACACATATACACCATCTATCTATCTATCTTTTTTTCATTTTTGCTCCACAATTGTTGGCCAAATGGCAAACTACGTTGGTTCATCCTATACATAATTGATTATAAAATGTATAATTTTGACTGCTTAATTTCCAAGAGGGATCTGATTTTTAGTGGATAGAATTTTTAAATATCGTACTAACACACATACAAGCACACGCACATATATATATATATATGTCTGTGTGTGTGTGTACGTATATATATATATATATATATATATATATGCATACTCGCACATACACATGCATATATAGTTTAAAGTGCTTTACAGCTTCAAATACTAAACATTTCTCAAAAAAAATTGTCACTCCAGTCACTTATTTCGCAATTCATATCATTTTCTTTGGTGTTTTTTCCCTCATTTTACATAAACTTTGTTACAACGGTACAATGAATACAGTTTCTTTTTGGGGGGTCATCAATTGTTTACCATATAAGTGTCTTGTGGATTTTAAAAACAAAACAGTTATAATAACATGGCACCCCAGCAGTGTTGATCAAACACCACCTCCCTTTCTATATAGCTTCCATCATACACGTATTTTTTTCATTTTTTATTGAGTATCACTTACGTATGTTACCCCCAAAACGTATTTTACTCTGAAGGATTAGTAAGTGTAACAACAGACATGACTCGCTGGTCGTGTCATTTCTATTGAATGGGTGTAGGAATCATCAATATTGAGCAGTTCTTAAAGACATCCCCATCCCGAATGGACTCTACTACTAAATACGGTTGCTAGAAAAGACACCTATGTAAAAATTGAATCCTTCCTGTCGGTTTTAATTTTAGACTGCATGCAAACTGACTCATGATATCAACTTCGAGATTACTAACAACATAATCATTTTTCCACTAAACTTGAAGTTTGTTTTTCCTCGTCGTATAATATCAAGCTTCAATCAATTGTTTTGTTTTGCTTTTTTCCAATTTCAATTATCAAATGAAATACCGCTACATATATGGTTGAAACGAAATGAAACCACTTTCTAGCCAGTAGTGACAAATCAACAAGCGATTACTCAATTTTCTCCATTGTTTCGCTCTGGTCGCGCTGATACGTTTTAAAGGGACCAAGATGTCTAACCATGGCTTTGTTAGATTATCTGAAAATCTTACTAATTTCACCGCCTTGTATATAATATATAAGATATATTAAATGTTGTGAAAAGTGAGAATCGCAATATGAAGTAGGAGGTTATCTCGTTTATCAAACATTTTCTGGGTAAACATTCCATTGTTGATTTTAATATCCAAATCTTGGAACATTGCTTGCACTCCGTTAAGTTCTCATTTTGATTCAAGATCCTTGTGATATGTATTACTATATCATTCTCCGATTCTCCGCCATCATTAAGAGACCATAAATCATCAATAAAACGGGTGGGACTTGAAGATGCACGATCTCGTTTTATATAAGGGCATGAACATATTTTCAGGAGGAATTTTTAAGCGAAGTGTACTAGAATCGTAGTTTGAGATAGATTTAGGTTTCTACGAGTATTCATAAAATCTAATGTTCCTTTAACGGGCGTATGATTATTCACTTCCCCAAAATGATTTGCATTTATATAAAATTGTTTTTCATGATGCTATTTCTGTATTCAATCATATATTAAATCAGAAAATTTAGAATCAGTTTTGATAAGATCTATAGGCTACAAAATGCGTGCACCTATTGGATTCCTTTCATCTCATATATCCAATACATAATTAGTAACTTTTGTATTTTTCCATCTATTTTAAGTCCTAACTTTCCACGTAGAACAATATCATTGAATTATATAATAATGTTTAGTTTACAAGTATATATTTTTTATAAGTAGATGATGGTGTCCCTATCAAACCGACCTTGGACGATATCTTTAGGTTATATTATATTTTTTAATTTATAAATGGCAGATCATTTATAGCTTTATCAATTGGGATTATATCAAATTCATTTTGAAGTTCAAAAAGATTTGGTAATATCTGAGAAATCCTTTGTGCTGGACTTTTGGGATATTAAATATATATATATATATAAATATATATATATATATATATATATATATATATATATATATATATATACCACTCGTCGGTGTAGCTATAGACTTTTCAGTGCCGCATTCTGCCCCCTTTTTCTGGCCTGTTCTTCAGGATCAAAGTGTAGTATCTGTTCCCCGGCATAGCCCAAGGAGTCGGTACTGACTTTTGCCTGCTGAATCGGCCGGAGAGGGTGGGTGTCAAAGATCGAGTGCGCCGGTCCAAGCGTTAGCCAATGAGGTTTCACTAACGCTGCATTTGCTAAGCGCATTGGGGAGCTTTTGGACTCGTTATCAGAGCCCAATAACAATAGGAATTCCCAAACATCACATTTATAATAAATGTATTCAATCATTACTCGGCCCAGCTGCAGTTTCCCCAGGGCAGGACCGCTCCATTGCACTTTGAATGTTTTCGCGGGTGACATTGACCAACCATCACGATGAGCCTCTCAATGGTAACTGCGTCGGCTGGAGCCATTTTTGGAAGGGATGCTCCTATCATTTCCAACGTTAAGCCCAACCTTGAGCAATATTTTGCTGCTGTGCGACAGCGAATAAACACACCATCCAGTACCACGATGCAGGATTGAAACTGTCGCTTCAGATCCCGATATCTTACCTCTGAGCTACGGGAACCGTACGATCAGTAAGGATGAATTTAAGCCATATATTTATTATAGGTTAAATTCCACGTCCAGCAGAGTTCAATGGAAGAGCATTGCATTAGCTTACAATGGACGACTTCCCACACTTTTATATATATATATATATATATATATATATATATATATATATATATATATATATATATATATATATATAGTACAAATCAGGAATGAAATATAACATGATATAATGCGATGCCTGATGTATGACACGTTTACTTTTATTTCATAGAGTGCTCGATATATTCAACTTTAAATGTCAAGATTGTGTAAAGCTGGGTATATAGTGGATTTACTAGATAAACAAGTTATGTTTCTGCTCTACGGACCTAATTAGGTAAATGATAATGTAAATTTTAGATTCCTGTTTATGAAATTTGGGTAATTTTTAGTGGTTGTTACTAGGTCTAATGGGGTTTTCTCTTTTTTTTTTTTCGTTTTTCAGTTTGTTAGATCTGTAAGTTGTGTGTTTTTGCTGGTGGTTATAAATCAAATGCCAGGGGATGTACTATGGGTGTCGGAGTCATCAATATTGAACACTCCTTTAAAGACATCCTCATCCCAAATGGACTCCACTACTAAATGCGGTTGCTAGAAAAGACTGAGGTTCTTTTTGGATGCATGAGATAGAAAACCTTCTTTTTTTAACAACCAACCCGATAAACAAAATCAGGAAAAGGATTTTCAGCTTTAAAATACGATAACATCGCAAATTTTGAACTAGATCTCTTCCCAACCGTCGCCGTTCAAAAAACACACTAACCCATACCAGAAAGCACTTAGATAAGATATATAACACATCAACGAATCTAACAACATATTCGTGAAAGAAGATAGTAGCATGAGGAGATGGAAAACTTTCTCTGTTTACGAAGTTTAATATTGTTTCATTTGCACCGACTCGCTTGTTTTGCAGGAACTGCATCTCTACAAACGCTATATACCAAAACACATTACCACCTCCGGATTCACTGCTTAGTAAACAAAGCCACAAACAGAAGACTAACTAGTGTACAAATGGCCACGGTGAACACAAGGGAAAATATTTAGAAAACGTCTCGTACAACGGAGATAAAAAAAAAAATTCTGTCGAGCCAAACAAATTCTAATATTTGGAAGGATTTAATACATTTGCTGAGTTCCCGTACAGACACTGCTAGAGTAAATATAATTAATCACTTGATACGAAAACTTTGTGAATTTTTTGGTTTGTTTTCCCAAAATGCCTGTTTGTTTATACAAGATATTAATCTGTTTTGTCGTCTCATATTTTTGCTGGCTCATATCTTCTTTTTTTTTGGAGAATTGAATTTCATTTTAATTATCAACAAATATATTTTCCGGAAGATTTCGATATCAGAGCCCAATAACAATAGGAATTCCCAAACATCACATTTCTGATAAATGTATTCAATCATTTGTAATAAATACATGAAGCAAAAGAGTGTATGGTAATCTTTTCTTGTCATTCATATTTATTGTACAGAGTTAGAACAATGTTGGGGGAATTGAATAACAAACAACAATTTATTTTCTGTAAATGCCACAATTCATACATATTCAGTTTTAGTTTTGCTTCATTAAACATGAGAGAAGAAGAGTTAGATAAATAGATTGATATGGTAGGGATGAGAGTCTGAAATAAAGTCAGGAACATACTTGAAATGACCACAGAGATGGCTTGACAAAGAGGAACATATATATATATATATATATATATATATATATATATATATATATATATATATATATATATATTTATATGTATTATCACCAACCGGATTACTAAAATACTTGATGGAAACCAACAACAAGAACAGGCTTGATTTAGAAGATCATACTTGACCATAGACCTTCTCCATTCAGTAAATCAGCTGAAAGACTTATTATTAAGAAATGGATAGATAATCCGACAGAAATAATTATAAATGTGTTATACTCTATTTGAAGAACCTCTTCTTAAAACACTGTGGATGTTTTATTTGGCCTAGACAGTGTGTGTGTGTGTGTGTGTGTGTGTGTGTGTGTGTGTGTGTGTGTGTGTGTGTATGTGTGTGTGTGTGTTTGTGTGTGGTTAGTGTCTCGGTATAAACTGTCATGCAAGCATCGTCTTTTAGCGGCATGTTTTGCTAGGCATCTCAATCAGAAAAAATTCAAAAAGGGGTGATCAACAAATAAATTATTTCTCTCGTTTTTTGTCGGGCTGTGGTCAGTAAAAGGTATGGATGTTCCTGTGCTATTGATTGCAGTGACAGCATGAATGAGTTATTCTAGGCCTCACATTGAGAAACCACAAGACAGCATAGTTCATCCGGAGGGAGACAGGAGTCAGTGACATCATAGAATCCATTAAAAATCTCGAATGGCTGTGGACTGGTGATGTTGTAAGAATGGCAGACAACCGATGGACATCGTGACTCGCGACATGGATCCCCAGAGATTACATGAGCAACTGAGGCCAGCAGAGTATTAGATGGGGGGGGGACGAACTGGAAAAATTCAGAAACTACCGGCTCGGCATCGAGAATAGTGGTGAATCCTTGGGAATGTCTGTGCCCATCGACGGACGTTAAAAGACTGATGATGATTATGATGATATCTGGACCTGCACACTGCACCAACGCCATGTGACTCTGTCCCAGCTTCAATCACGGCTTCGACTTGTCGATGGGACAAGAATACCCAATGAAATGATAAGCAACTAGCATCACTGTTTTGGACTGTATGGTAGGCGACACTTACGTGCGATGCATATAACAAAAAAAAATCGTCAAACACGTCTGCAATCGGCTCAAGACCGTGTTAGGAGGACATTGCAGCAATGTTGAACAGTGTTCTTTACTAATGAGTGCTCAATCATGATTTGAAATGTTAATTTAAGCCATTAAAGCGGAATAAAATTCGCTAATAAAGCTTAGAACGCAATACCATGTAAATGTAATATCCATATTACACATGACAAATTCAGAAAGTACTGGCTCTGCAACGCCAATGATAGAGAATTGTGGCGAATCCTGGGGGAGGTATATGTCCAACGACAGACATTGAAAACTGATGATGATGATGATGATGATGGTGATGATGATGATGATGATGATGATGATGATGATGATGATGATGATGATGATGATGATGATGATGATGATGATGATACACAAACTACCATTTCAAAACAAACTTATTAAAAAAAAACAGCAACGTATACCATGATAATCTCCAATTCCCTGTATAGAGTTTTTTTTCTAATATGTTTCGAAACAAAAGAGATCCATCTATAGCGGAAAGGTTTGACATTTTCAGCGTTGGTAGATTTAAAATCAGTAAAATGGGGACTTTCCTGTTGATGAGAAAAACTGGATGATAGAATGAAAGGTTTAAAGAAAGGAAGGGATGATGATCAGGAATCCTGGTTTTAAAGATTTTTTTTATATACAATAATAAGTAATAGCACCATAAGAAATTGTACCCGTAATTGGAGGTTCTTATATAATTGTAAACGAAGTCAGTTTGTTTTTCTTTTTTTAAAAATTTGGTTTTATATTTATTAGTTTATTTATTTAACCCTTTTTAGGTGATTTTTTTTCCATTCTTGAATGTGAGGTTGGATCTCCTTTGGGTTGTTATGGAAAAATATTATCTGTTTTTTATGTATATCGTAATATTTGGATGTACGTATGTGTGTTGGGGAATGTAAGCGGTTTAAGTGTTCTGTTTTGATGGTGATAAACTTACGGATTAGAGTCAGGTGCCAAGTTATTTAATTTAATATTTAGTACATTAGAGAGAGAATTTCTAAAAGTTATATATATATATATATATATATATATATATATATATATATATATATATATATATATATGTGTGTGTGTGTGTGTGTGTGTGTGTGTGTGTGTGTGTTTGTGTGTGTGTGTGTGTACATATATATTACCATGATATTTTTAAGACGAGATTCTTTCTGAGAAGCATGATTGGAAGAGTTTACCATGACCTTTGTAATCTTCCATCTGTACTTTTAAATTAGTGTGATTCCTTGTGATGCTCAGAGATAACTACTCTGCATTTGTATTCAATCGTGAAGTGCACAGCAGGAACAAACGCACTTTGTCGGAAGATTGGCCTTGAGATTTGTTTATCTTATTAGCTAATGCACGAATAATTGACAATGGTCGCGTTTGCATCTGGAAATGTACGGTGATATCGCTTGGAGTAAATGATCGTTGACGCCAGTAATATCTGGAATCTCTGGTGATCAAGGAGCGAATGTATTTATTTGTTATGGGGTTATTATGGGGTTATATATCGAGTCGATCTTCACGCCGTTGGCATCTCTTCGCTTACACCCGATATCAAGAACTTTCCTCAGAATTCTTGCAGATTTCAGCGTTATTGACTTTTAAACAATTGAATCTTTTACCTAATTTCAATTCAATCATTAATCTCTGAATAATATCGATTTTAGGTACTTTTTGTATATATATATATATGTATATATATATATATATATATATATATATATATATATATATATATATAACCCTGACACAACTTGGCGTTGCTGCGCAATAGAAGAGATAAGAATCTTCATTTCATGTCTTATATCTCTGGGCCATTATTCTATCACCTACGCTCTGTCAAAGCCGTTCCAGGCAAAATACCACAAAAAATATGAATAAATGAATTGTATTTGTATTCAACTCAGTTTCCAGAACGTTTTCTTTCAAGACATATTTTCTTATATATATATATATATATATATATATATATTCATATTTCTATCAATATATATGACACATTAGCTGCACCAAAATATCCATATTTCTTCCTTGTTTGGGCCAATTAAAGTGAATGATTTCATTTATTAGGATCCTTGTTTAGTAAGTTATTAAAGGGGTGTCCATTTTTCTGGGTAGAGAAATCTCCACTATTTATGTATCGTTTCTTTTCTTTGTTTGGTAGCTGGTCACAGCTTGTTTTGTTTCATATAGTAGAGGGAAATGACTGTCTTGAAATTATACATCAATTGCCGGTGCTGTACATACTTTCTTTATCATTTTGCTACTAAACCATCAGTACTTTGTGGTATGTTTCCCTTTAAGGAAGTATCATATTCTTATCTTTATCTGCTCCCCGGTGCTGTTGTTCACTTTTACATGGCTGTTTACGTTTAACAAGCAAACAAACACATGTGTATTTGTACAGTTTAACTTGAACTTCAACCCTTCAACATCTAAAAGAATCTTCGAGGAAGCCACAGAATTCTCGAAAATCTGCACCAACATTACCAATGATTAAATAGAGATAATCAAACACTGTAGATGGACAGCATTGTTCAACAACTGAGAATAATGGACTCAAGAAACTGACTTCTGCAATTTTGATGTTGCTATGGGTAGTCTTGATTCAGCCGAGATTTAAGACTGCTAGATATATTAGCCCCCTAACATGTAAATAACCAGAACTGATCTAAGAAGGTAAATCCTGGTAAGTAGCGTGTTCGTTGCTTAAGCACAAAAAACATTATTAGTACACAGTCAGTTGAATCGTTTACAAAACAAAGAAATAAGAACAAATTTAATTCATTAGTGAATTAAAATAAACAAGGACCTGAGTTTCTGTCGACACGGATATGTGATAAAGATGTAGAGATAGGGAGGGTGAAAGGAAAGGAATGTCACAAAGTAAATGTGAGGTACAGTCTGTAGAATGTCCGTTAGTATGGTCATCCTAGTTGTAGCCACTATAAAGCTTCCTTAGGAAGTCCGACCTAACTACGGTGAGAGTGCAAAACATGGGTAGGATGTGTTCTTGAGATGAACATGTGATGATGCATGTGTAAGAACAAAGTGTGTATAAAAACTATACTAACTATCCTAACTAAAGAGAGAAGGAGAAGAAACGAGCTTACCTCGACGCCGTCGGAACACAGAGAGAGAGAGAGATTTATCGCCACAGCTTAAATATGGTAAAGATAAGAATCTGCTATCTGATTGGCAGTTCTCTGTGACGTCAAAAAGGGAGACAAGGAATTTACCATCTTTACTGAGATATAGGGGTTAGAAGAAGATCCTTTCCAAAGGGCAGATAACTCCGTATATGAATAATTTTCTTTAGCCGGAAAGGTGGGCACTACAACAGCAACAACAAAAGAGATGGTAAGAAAATCGTGTGGTATACACTGCCATTCAACCTGCAAGTATAAGCCAAGATAGAGAAAATATTTCAAGGAATAGAAAAACATTTTTAGCTGAACAACCTATCGTGTAAAATATTTTAACTGAAACTGAAAATTAGTTATATTTGTATGGTCAATTCTCATGGGTTCATAACTAAACATCACAATAGAGTGCTAAGAAATAATTTTAGTGGAGAAAATATGAATAAACAAGTTCGCAAATTTACAAACAGCTCTGGATCTCTTTCACAGGAACTAATGTCTCAAAATGAATATTGTATACTAATCTGCAACATATACCCAAGAAAAACCCTCAGAAGCAAAATATCTTAAAGAAATATATGAGACACCCCTCAAACTAAATGACTAACTATATATCACCATTTGTAAACAACAAATGCAAAAACAATACATCGTTGTTAACACATTACTAGAGGCTAACAGATATCAGCCAAACAGCAACAGTACAATGGAAAAGAGAAGAACACACATATGCCAGCAAACCAATGTTACCTATGTCTGAATGAGAAATTTTAAATCCTCACCTTTACCAATAGAACGAGAGAACTGACTTCATCGCTGAGACAATATATTCTGAACTCGCCAATTTCGTCACACCATCTGATATTTTGCCGGTCACATTTTTAAATATGATATCTGCGGATCATCGGTATGAACTGTGATATCCATCTGTTGTCTGACATTCTTGCAACATGACCAGTTTATCGTCATTTGAGCTATCCAATGGATTCTATGGTATCCTTGATTCCTGATTTTTTTTTCTCTAATATACTGTACTGTTTTGTAATCTCCCCATATGATGCTGATCTACAACAAATGTAGTGTAGTTATTGATAGGAACGGTAATTTACAGAGTAAGGGTCAATCAGATGATTTGGAGTGATGAAAGTTGAGGTCATTAAGACTATATAAATTGTGGATAAATTCCATTGAAAATGCCAGCTTACATTTTTTTTCAGCCCAGAAAAAACATTATTGTCGAGGCTTTCATACATCTTAGTTATCTATTACTCTGTTGATGTAAATTTGAATTATGCACTGCATGAATTCCATTTTAAAGAAAACTGTTCCTTCCAATAATATATATATATATATATATATATATATGTATATGTATATATATATGGAATATTAAACAGACTAAACATAAAACTCAGCAACACTTATCACACTGATCTTTAGCACCATAATTCTCTTACTCTTAATCACTTTATATTAACAAATTCACTATTCTTTAGACTATACTTCTACCGTGACTAAAACATCCATTGATATTTAAATTCTCATTTCCCACAACAACCCCACGTCTTAAATTGGGATTCCCACCAACATTTGATTAATTTCACTAACTTACCTTATCTTATCTACACTCAAACCCTCCTGTTGTAAATCTAATTTTTGGAACTTGAAACATCCACACAGACCCCTTACCTATAGAAACTTATGTATGGTATTTCATTTATACAAATCAGCTACTACTTCCAACAGAATATCCAACAATACCGCCACAAATTTTCAACAGACAAAATACGGTCCAGAATCATGATTATGACCTCCCAGGAATCTCCCTTCTTGATTTCTATTTTCCCTTTCTAAGCAAAACCTCGGAGGTTGAATTTGTTTCCAACGGAAATCCTTTAACCACTGGAAGGTACACAAACCTTACTGAAAATGGAACTCCCTTGGAAGATATATAGTTTATTAATTAAGTTATTCATGGGTTAATTGATTAACAAAAAATCTTATACTTTTACTTATGAGTCTGTGTATATATAAATAAAATGATGTAAGTCTGAAGCTCTACGACCTGGAGATGTAAACTTTACGTTTGCATGCATTCTAGAATTAAAACTGACGGCTCAGATTTAATATTCACATGGGTGATCACCGAACAGAAGTGACATGAACAACAAGTCTCATCCGTTTTTATACTTACTGATCCTTCATCATTAAAAACATGTTTATGATAACCTACACAAGTCAGCCTTATTAAAAAAAATGATTATTTAGTATGAAATAATATCAATATACAATACACGTAAAACCTCACATAAAATTATAAAGTTCATGTATGCCAAAAATTATGTAATGAAGGGAAGTGACTTTTGATCAACATTGCAGGAATGCCAAGTTCAAATAACTGTTTTGTTTTTAAAATCCCCGAAACGCTCACTCAAAGAACAACAAAGTCCAATTTATACATTGTACCATAATATTGAAATATTTGTGAAACAGGGGAAAAACACTGAAGAAAATTCATGAATTGCACTGACGAATATTGGGAGACAAGTGACTGAAATAACACAAAGAAATCTTATGACGGAGTTTTTTTTAAGTTTTATGTTTGAAAATGTAAAGATTTCTAGACCATATTTACCTATGATAATATACATATATGAATATAAACATATATATATATACATATATTTATATATATTTGCATGTATTGATGTATATGCATACATGTATACATAAATATGCATATGCATATATAAATATATATGTAAATATGATATATATATGTTGAGATATATATATAGATATATAGATACACTATTGTATATATATATATATATATATATATATATATATAATAGAAATAAATATACGTATGAATAAGAAATGGATTTATATGATCCGACATAATGAACATAAATTGCATTATATTATACTAAAACTTTTTCCGGATGATCGCTTATCATTACACAGATGATTTATCACTCGCCCACAACTTAGTATCGAATATTTTGCTTTGAAAGAAAGAAAGAGGATTCCTTCTGGGTCATAATGGTGGTTCAGAAGGTGATTTGGTGTCATTTAATATTTTCGGCTGATGGTGCGTGAGATCTACATTACTTTTCTGTCGTTCAAATGTTACTCTCATTCATAGAGACGCAAAGACCATCCCTCCCGAAAGAAAAATATTCACATTTTCCTCTTCAGCATCGAACTTATGAGCAGCAATCTTCTCCCTATGAAGTGTCGAAAACGTTCGTTGATTGAAAAAGATGGCTATCCCCTATCGAAATGCATCAAACTAATCCCACAGAATAATAAAAATCTGATGCGTAACGCTTGTCTTTTGAGTTTTTCTCTTCACCTTCCAATCGTCATTTTCATCTATCAACATCTCAATATATATTCTTATACATGAACATTTAAGAAAATAAGTGAAAAAAACTTTTCAAGTGGGAACATGCTTTCTCAATCACACTGATACTTTACTCCTTTCACTTCTCTCCTTAAAGGAAGTTCCAGCAACCCACTCTTCTTTACAAAACCAAAACACTCACCAACAACCAGATTTCATGGCACCCATGGGATATTAATTTAAATCGGAATCACGTTATATATTAACCTGCAACTACCCCCATTCCCTGGAAAATAGACATTAATCCTCAAACAGTATAAGACACGCCTTCTGAAGACAAGTACGAAAACAGTCAAGGCTCATCAAAAGATAGTCCATTTAAAACCCATGTCTAGAAAGTTTAGCTCCCCTTCTTTCTTTGTTTCCTTCATTCAACTCTTGATGCAGAATCTGACAACCTATTTCTATATGCGTGTTTGTGTGTTCATATACATTCTTTCTATACACATTCGTATATATATATATATATATATATATATATATATATATATATATATATATATATATATTCTTTTATCTATCTATCTATCTATATATATATCTATCTATATATATGTGTGTGTGTGTGTGTGTATGTGCGTATACTGTGAGATATACACAGAGTTCTGTGTTAAAGGAAAAAAAAGCAAGGATTTTCAATACTGACTTCTGAGACAAACACGCTTCTTGGATCTGGATAATGAACACAATAGCATTTTGCCAATTTTAGAACATGCTTCTGCCTTTATTGGATGGCATCAACAGTTTTTGTATATGAGTGTATTTTGACCTTCGAATTCATCCGTGTGAATACTCTCTGTCTGTCTGTCTGTCTGTCTGTCTCTCTCTCTCTCTCTCTATATATATATATATATATTTATATATATATATATATATATATATATATCATGAGTACGCGTATATGTTTGTGAGTGCATATATGCGTACACTTTTCCCACCGATAGAGCCTGGAGATAGGATCTGCGGGGCCAGAAAAAAGTGCAGCCGAAAATCACTTGACCCCTAGTAGTTATCATTTCTTTCTAGTGCCGAAACAGCAGGAATGGGCTGTTTTAATAGAGAGCGATTAGAGAAGCTTTTTTATCATGTTTCGAGCAATAGAATATGATCAATGTTTTTTTGTTTGTTTTTGTTTTGTGTTTGTTTTTTGTTTTTGTTTTTTCCATAAGAATACCCGTGTACATAGGTGGAAGAGAAAAATGGAGATAAAGTGATTGGATGTAAAATGGGGTTGAAGTCAAATGGTGCAAGAGAGCCGGAGGAAGTTTTCGGCCAGAGTTGATCAAAAGGGTTTCAGGTCTATGTTGGGGGGGGGGGGTCAGACTGTTACATTTTTCTGACGTTGAAAACAACGGAATATTCAAATGATAAAATCACATTCTTCATTACAAAACGGGAAGAGGCTTTTCACGTTCAGCTTTTTACATGTAACTTGCTTTGATCAACTTAGTTTAGTAAATATCGTGACATTCTGGGGAGGAGTAGCCACTGGTTTACCTTACCTGCTGGATAATATTGACACCAATATAATCTGACCAACAGGACACATGTCATATCAGTTGAAATGGCATATTAATGTTCCAAAACCCCAACCAGGTGACCCCGAGAACTGCATTTTGTCGTGACTGAGAAATTGAATGCCACGCCCCGAAACAAAAGTAATATTTTGAGAAAAATGTAGACTATCAGAGAGAAAGAAAGAGAGAGAGGGGGAGAGAGAGAGAAAGAGATGTAATGCAGTGGTCGGTGCCAAGAATAGCAGTACCAATTTCTGAAATTGTTAATTTAATAAATTTTGCTTTCAGTCATCGAAACAGTGCTAGATTAGTTAATTCAGCTTTTAATCCATAAACGGACCAGGACATCAACATTTTACCTACCAAAATTCATAAACTAACAAATAATAGACAGAAATTACCCAAATAACCATCGTAGCTTCACCGTTTTATTGTTACAAATGAAACGTATTTTTATGATTGTATAATGAGGGATGATGTAAACATCAAAGAAAGTAAAAATTCAATCAACAATTAACCATTTTGAAGCAGTGATCCACTATTGATGACTAACAATAGCTATGAGAATCATGATGATTGTAATCTACAAGAGATATCTGGTAAATATGCATAATGCTGCAGGACCTCTTATCCCACTTTCTAAACTTAGTCAGCAGAGAAAAATAGATCCCAACACTGTCATGGAGCATTTCATTTAGTTCACGTAGGACCCATTTTCAGATTTCATGTCTTCTTCCCTGAGATGACGTGACATGTTCGCTGTTGGAGTCCTAGTCTGTCCAGAAATAGCTCCGACTGTTTCATTCACAATATCACATGTCTATTAACACTGAACCAACAAAACTACTTACATTAGTGATTTAGTGAAAATGTATTAAGCAATTGGTAAAAATTACATAAGCAAATCCTTCATTTTCAGCCTTTTCCTCAATGATGTAAAAAACATTGAATGTTTAACAACTTAGTAACTTGTTCCTTCACTACAAAATTTTTTTTAGTTGATAATAAAAATTACTTTAGTGAGTAAGTAAAATTACATCAGTTAATCTATCATTTTTGCATTATTTTGTATAATATGAAAAATGACATTCTATGACAATACTTTGCTTTACTTGAAACCAGACTAATCATTTTAAGGACATAATCATCGCAATTATTTCTCCTTGCAAACAAGTGTAATTTTGTGACCATATTTAAAGAGCTACAATCATCTTGTTTACGCATAAATCTAAAATTCTATTAGGAAAATGCATTGAAATCTGTTTTAAGGATGCATATTTTGGAATCATTGTATAAGTGGTTATGAGTTAGGTAAAAAAATTCTAAAAGTTGAAAAATACCGAGAGAATGCAGAGAATATTTGCCATGAAAAATAAAAGAAAACATCCGGCTATGAATAAGTTGGCATTTACAACTTGCACTTCTTTTGGAAAATATCAGACAAAATATTTTTTCAGTGTACGAAATGACATAGGTTCATGATGAACATTCCATTTGTTCTATTTATATTCTCCGAGTGGAATATATTGGAAGGAAATTGAATAAAAAAAAAACAATGATTATTCTTTATCAGACGTAATTGTACATCGATTTCAAACTTTTTAAATGTGCAAAATATTTGATTTCCTTCCCGTCTGAAATTTTCGGAGGAGTATTTTTATCATTGTATAGAGGTTAGTTCGGACAGCAATCGGGAAGTAATAAGCTGTGAATTTGAGATTCCAAGAGTATGACACAAGAAATGAGAGCGTTGGCAGAGTTGAATAGATTCAAAGGAATACAGAAGTTGACAAAAATAATCACAAGAAAACACAGGTGAAGGAGAGTGGATGCCTGTATGAGAGTAGCGGTGCATAAACGATGGGATCAAGGTTGGACATTCTAAAACTCAATAGATATTTTGTCAAGGTCATTGGGAACCTAACTGGAAGGTTCAAATGATTTAGCAATGCACCCTATTTGTCAGAAATCTGATAAAAGGCCTGAACACACGGGCAGTATTGGTAGGAAGTTACAGAGGTCTGTATCTTTGGTGGATTATGGAAGGGCGCCAATCAATGAACCGGTGAACGAAAATGGACATAGATGGATTGTATATGAGGAGAAAAGAAGGTGGAAAAATAGGATTACAAAAGTATGTGCAAGTAAGGCATAGAGACATTATTAACAGCGCTCGAGACGGTGCAACATTCAGCAAAAAAGTTGCAAATGAGAGGGCAGCCAAACAGACAACAAGGAAAGAAAAAAGGAAATAGAAAAAATACACGTGGAATTCAAAAGACATTAAGAATATTGCTGACAAAAGATCATTGGAATAGCCACGAAACTTGAAGAGAGTAACGTAATTGCTCATTCTGCCAGCCAAAAAACAATGTATCATAACAAGCAAAAGGCGAAAATCGACAGAGCCCAAGCAAACAGTGAATTACGCCAATACAAAGACAGGGACGAGACATTGAATAACATAAACATTGAATGCAGTGAACTGGCACGGAAAGACATGACAGGGTAGCAACAGTTATACACAGGGAACCAAGCAAACATCTGAGATCCGACTATGCGTACAAATGGTATCAGTAGAAAGTGAAGACAGTCCTAGAAAATATAAGTCACAAATTACTCATCTAAGCGAGGAAATCAGGTCTGATAGTCGTAAACAAAGGAAAGAGAATCTACAAAATGATAGACATGGCTTAGCCTGCTAGTCATAGAAAAAATACGAATGAGGATGAAAAGCCAAAGAAATACCGAGACTAAACGAAGGGAACTTAAAGAGGCTTGAAACATGGAGGCTGGATTTGCATCAATAGCAGATGGACTTGTAAATGTACAAAAAACACCGAGAACGAAAATGAATTCAAAAGAGCTGAAGATAGAAGGAAAGATTGAAACTATGCAAACCACAACTTTATCCGGGTCTGTATAAATACTGGACATCGAGGGCGTCCAGTTGTTATCACTGGCCAAACGATATGAGAAAAGGGCTTGAGACCTAAGGAGCCTTTCTGTGACTCAGCCTTCAGTGATAACCACGAGGCAATTGGTTTGGAACTGCAATCACTGCACTGTATGAGCATTGAGACGAAGGCTGGAGACTAGGGGAGATTTGCTGTCATTAATCTCCAGCTACGAATTTTGAGAGGGAGGCAGGAGACTTGGGGAGACTTTGGGAGACCTGGTGTCATTTATCTCCAGCTACGACCACAAGGCAACTGGTGAGATA
The DNA here is from genome assembly GCA_963457665.1 of Thysanoteuthis rhombus. Lineage (NCBI taxonomy): Eukaryota > Metazoa > Mollusca > Cephalopoda > Oegopsida > Thysanoteuthidae > Thysanoteuthis > Thysanoteuthis major. The sequence continues at coordinate 59,775,119 of OY735203.1, read as the reverse complement.
GTAATTATAAGCTTGGCTGCACTGAACCCCTTTGTTTTATTCAAATCTAAAAGATAAGCAAAACAGAATTAATTTCTCCATCTCTTTAAATTTCAACACCTTTATTTACAGTTCCTGTGGATATGATTTGCGAACTTGTGCAAATCAAGTTGACCTTATTTGAGAATGTAAATTCGTTTTGCGTACACAACGTCACTGGTTTTGGAAGACACCACTTTCATCGTCGTGACAAAGAAAAAATGGTATCAAAATGGGATACTACAGGTATATGCGAAAGGAAAGTGAGGGAATAAAAGTAATCACGTATAAGTTAGACTTGAAATGACAGAGTCAGGGTTACCGATGGTAGCCGGCTATATGCCACGTACGCGTGACTTGGAATTAATGGAGCAGAATGAAGAAAGAGAGATACATGATACTTATTCTCTGATATTTTCTCTCTCTCTCTCTCTCTCTCTCTCTCTCAGATCTTCTTTTCATCCGTATTGTTTATGCTTGGGTCTTTCAAGATATTCTTGAGAATGTTCATACATTAAGTTACGATGACTATATTTTGATTTTGTTTTTTGGCAGCCGATGAAAATAACAAAGTTTTCAAGAAATAAAGAACAAATGTGTCTTCAGAACCCAAGTGACATCTCCCTTTTCTATCCTTTTGAGATGCATGCCTATTTGTAAATACGCACGTAGGATGAATGCTAAATCAACTAAACCTTGGCCAGATATCTGTTGTTTTTTAGAGTGTCCAATTTTGATCCAAGCATTCACGCCCCGCCTCTTCCATACAGGGCACATACACTCTTCTCTACCTGTAAGTTTTGGGATATTTTTTCTGATCTCTGTGTCGAAGGCGTTACCTTTCAACTATGCTAACGTTCTCATTTCTTCTGTTGTACTCCTTGAACCTCAAACCTATATTTTATTCCCTCCACTGATAAGAATAAAGTCTTGCCCATTGTCATAAGCTCCTTCGTTTACCGGTCCATTGATTGAAGCTCTTTCATGTCCATTGAAGAAATGGACCTATGCCGATACTACTGATGTGTTCATTCCTTTAATCAGATTTCTGCTATTTAGCTTGGTTCTGATATTTTCTCATCCTCATAAGATATTTTTCTCTTTCATTTCTTCCCATTTCTTTGCGCAGATTTCGACAACTGCTCTGGTTCACATCGGAACCGTGTGGCCACTGCTGTCATGTTTTGCTGTCCGGTAATTCTATTCCTTCTGCTGCTGTGAGTCCTAATAGGGATTTTTTCTATGCCAAACTCCATCTCTATATCATTGCTCTATTTTTTCACTTTGTTGAAAACATTTCGAGGTCTTCGTTGTTCTTCAAAAATAGCTTAATGTCGTCCATGTACATTAAATGGTTGACTTCTCTCTTCACTTTTGAAAATTGGTATCATTTGCCGTTTTCCAAGATTGAAAGTTTATTGATATCATTGTTAATACACACAGTGGTAGGGACAGAGAGTCCCACAGAAAAAAAAAACTTTTTATACTGACCTCTGCTAACTCTCCTCCCGTAGCTATCAAGTCTACCTTGCGGTTATCGTAGAATAGGCTATGAATCTCGCCACTGGTTTGTTACTCATGAGTATATCGCCGAGTATCCAGCTACATGGGATCATGTCGAATATTTTTTTATATTGATCCATCTTATTGCAACATTTTTCTTTTTTTCTCCAACTTCTTTTAGGATCTTCTAATCAACGTAAAGAAAGTCATTTGCCCCTCTGGTTTCTCCCCTGTATCGTTTCTGGTAATATTCCCCTTCTTTCCATGGACATATATATTGTATGTTAGGATTACCCACATTAGTCGTAGGTACTTGATTGATTAATAATTGCTCGCCAGGTTCCTTTCCTCTGTGTACTTTGGTCATCCAATCTGGGTCTTTACCTTAAACCAGGCAACTTTTGAGTTGGTAGGTATGTCTGCCATGTATTTTTACTTTTATGATGTAATAATGAAATACATTTATTCATTAAACCTAACAGTCTTAGCAGTTGAAATAAGTTGCTTTTCAAACATGTTTTTAGAAGTTTAGATCGACCATCCAAAGGACGGAGATTCATTTTAATTATTCCCATAGATTGTAGTAATTTTTTAATGTATTTCGGGTGAGTAACGATTGGGATGAATTAATCGAGTAAAGCAGAGATTTTTCGTACTTATTTTTGCAGTTATTGTGATTGGCACTGTAGGGATCAAGTGACAGCAACTGTTCTAAAAACACTTCAAAGCTCCAACGATTCAAAACTTTCTGATAATGATAAGTACAATTCATATTCTGAACGTTTCCTTCGTCGACTTGTAAACAACGTCCAGGTATTTTTTTCATGTTTTCCATGTTTTAGGTCTTTTTTTTAATTATCCATGTACTGAATGAATTTTCTCTTTGTTTTGTTCTGATATCGTTGGTCAGTGTGGTTGAACTCTAGTCATTTACACGATATCTTTGGATCTTCTTTCCTATCCATTGCAATCTTTCTGAGCTGATTTGCAATATTTCACATGCTTATTGATATTCTTAACATTCATTTAGGATGTAATCTCTAAAACTTCTTTTAAAAAAATAAACTTTATTCCAAAATATATCAACAAAAATGATAGATGAATAGAGAGATATAAACAGATAGGTACATATGAACAGATTTTTCTAATCCCGAATGGCCTGACTCATTAATGAATGAAAATGACAGAAAGGAAGCATTAGGCGAACCAAATTATCAAGTCCAAAAATAATTTTTTTCCATCATGAACAAGGAATGTTTAAATAGTAAATCAATATACAATCAAGTAACAAATTTCAAGGCGAGAAAATTCCTTGCCCAATCACACGTCTGGGGCTTCAACCCGGGAGGTTAAATTACGTTTTGAAATTCAGATACAAAAGAATAAACCAATTGAAAAAAATATTCAAATTAAAGTTACGATGGAAAAACACACACCCTAAAACTGTTTTTTGAGAGCTTTGTCAAATGATATGTAGAAAACAATTTTGAACAATTTATCATGAAGTTTGAGGTAATGTTAGAAATGATATTGTTAACATTGTTCAAACCATATAAAATATGTTGAAAAATGTGGTTAACGATATTTAAAAAATACAATGTTTAAAACTAAGTTGAAAGTAATGGTCATATTCTCCAAAGCTGAGGTTCATACCCTTTTCTGTCATTCCTCATTTTCATACTGAAAACTTTTCTTTGACTACGTGTACTTTTAGATAGCATGGTACTGACGTTGATGAAACCAGATTCTTCCAAGTAGGACGTCTGATAGCCAAGCAAAATTAATTAATTACTCTCATAGATTATGGTAAAAATCTAATGTACTTTGATGGTAACACAATGTTTTGTTATTTCGATACCATATAGTGGCTTTATTTTCATTATGTAACTTTATTAATTCTTCCTGCACATCGTCTTTGCAATCAATTAATTGGACTTCAGACAGATTGCTATAACAAACTGGAACAGACAATGCAATGATATCTTGGAATCGCTGTACCATGTTGAAGTCTGGAGATGTTCATCTTATGTAGTGTTAATTTAGAGATGGAAGCAATGATAGACTCTTTACATTGGATACACGTTCTTTTGTTTTCCTTGCAATAGCATATTAAGATCATTATCATTGGTGAACATGTTGCAAAGGAAAAAGATACCTCTTTTTCCTGCAATTAGATATCGTAGAGTGTTTTGAAAGCATTCTGTATTTGTATCAAACAGTTCGACAAAACGTAGAACACAGTGGCTCTTTGACGATTTCCGTGTTACAGTATGGTACAAACGCCTTGCATAGCCGAATTATCAGGGCAAAATTGGCGGAAGATACGATCAGACACGGAATTCGATTTGAGTTGGTTCACTATTTCGATAATTGGTTTCAGTACATCAGTAAGTCAACCATCGATATTTTCTACCACTAAATACTTTTGTTTAGCCACACATTGAACCGTTGAAACAAGATACGGAATTGCGAGTTTAAGCGAGAAGAAGAATATCTGTCATTACCCACAGGGCAACAAAATCAGTCAATCGGATGTCATACTCATTCAAAATAGCTTTGATATTTTCTGACTTTCCCTTTGAATCAAGCAGTATTTGGTCAGTGAACACATTTTCTCATAAAGTTGAATATTTTCATCGGAAAATCAAACATATAACATCATCAAACATTGTGTATAACGCCATATTTTACTACTCAACCATGTTGGTGTCTTGCTGTAAAGTTATTTTATGAAATTATAAGATTTTTCCACTTTTTGGATGAGAACTTCAGTTCCAAGGAATATGATCAAGTCTGTCCTTTCGATGTACATTTTTCGGGTTGGGGAGAGTTACAACATTTGACATCATCCATTCAGAAAATATTGTAAAAATTCGTCGTATGTAATATACTTTAAATGGTAATGGTAATTAGGAGACAGAAATAAGTTTAATACATTATGTTTTGGTCAGTCAAGTTCAAATAGCTTTTGAGTAACTGACAAGAATGCAGAAAGTTTTGCAACCGTCCCCAGTCTCCCTTGATATTATGTATAATTTTTTTCTAATTTCACAGATATTTGTTAGGAGCTCTTTTTTTCTTGCATGATATGTGTTGATAAACACCTCGCTGATTTTAAATTCTCTGCAAATTTGAAAGCATTATATGTTTGTGGAGGCTAAATCTTCGGCACGAATTCACAATGGCAAAAGATGGATGATACCAACTGTGTCAAAGTTTTGTTGAAGATGACAAAAGGATGTGATAATAAATCAGTTGTTTTGCTGTTTCAAAAATGTAACTACAAGTGTATAAGATTCAAAGAGACACATGCATTGCTTTTATCTTAAAGTTTTTTAAAATCCATCTACACCCAAAATCAGAAATCTTCTGGAAGATAAACACGAATATGAAAATCCCTCACTACTGACGAGGTTGCCACAGTAATGCTTGTTTATTTTTTTAAAATCCCTTTGATGAATTCTTGGTAAAAAAATAGTGCACTAGTATTGCCATTTACAAAAAAATCCTCGATTGGAGGATTGGCCAGTATATGTATTCCTCCGATTCTGATTATTTCTGATTGAAATTATTGGAGACTAAAACAAATCATTGTTATATCATCATAAGATGTATATAATTCGTCTACTAATCACAAATTGAGGAGTTGGATTTGGGTTCGGAAGGTTTCATGTTGCGAAACTGTAGAATCTATGTTTAAAACCCAATATCTGTAAAAAATAAACAACGTTGAAAAATCATCTTCTTTCAAAAATTTGTTTTAATCAAAACGTTTTCTTTCATTTACTTTGATTTAAGCGAACGCGTTCTTGTGATTACGACCATTGGTGAAAGCAAAGTGATGTTAATGACAGGACTAAAAAGCTTTTCCGAGTCACAGACATTTCCGGTCGATCAATTACCCCTGCCAACGAAGTTAGAGTAGGTATATGTAATGTCAAAAAAAAAAACCAACCAATTTGTCCTGAGAGTATTGCCAGCTCTAAAAGACATAACTATCTTACGTAATATTCAGCTAGCCGTTTCGCAAAAAAAATCTATTGAAGATTCTCGCTAATTGATATACAAGCTACAGGCAAAATCGAAAAAAAAAATCTTATCCAACTAATTTGCAAGAGTCTTCAATCTTACTTGTAATTATAAACAAAACTGTAATTAAAATTGCCGAAGTAGCTTTCTTCCGCTTTCAAGTTGGTTGGGGTAACTGGCAATGTGTGTACGTATCAGAGGGATGGCTGTACCGACGTGGCTCGGGGCTGCAAATCCAAACATTTACCTTTTATCAAGTCTCGAAAAAACTTTTTTTTAAATTCTGTTTTTGAACTTCCCTGTTCCCCCAAAATCGATGTTGTTGAGAGGTCGGTATTTACAATGTAACTTTGTACTAAATTGGTCACTAGTTTGTGCCAGCTCGTTTCTTGAAAATACGATCTTTTTAATGATCCAAGACGAGGTGAGAGAAGTAATTCATCCATTGATCATCTGTTATTTTCATTTTTTTTTCAATTGATCACTCCTTACACAACATTCTGTTAGAAGACGTTAATCGCGTAACAGTCTTCATTGAGGAAATCAAAGGCGCGTGTTTTAAATTTCTTCACGTCTGATCAATTAACAAGATGCTACGATTTTACTTGTAGCTTTTGCCGTCAAACAGTCGCTTCCCGTAGAGCTACCAACAATGTCGGGATAAACCGGACCTTGATTTTTGGACACCTTGTATATATTCATTCGTGCCTGTCTATCTGTAGGTCCATCTGTCCGTCTCTATGTCTTTCTGATTTTCCATTCAACATCTCCAGGAGTCCATACTGAATTTCAAGGACATTTTGTGGAAGGGTGGGTCATAAGCTTAAGAAGAATTTTCATATATAGTTCCCCTGCATCATAACTATTTGTGAGATCATTTTTATTCAGCTTTTGATAACAATAAGGTTGGCAGAGGTGTGTGATCTCTCTGCAAGCATTTTAGTTTCCGATTGAGATTATGGCTTGGAGACGAAATCAAGCTGAATGGCAATAGAGAAATAGCAAGAATAATGCGAATTTAATCCATTTTAATGTCCCCGTTGCTGGCAATATCTGAGTGCAATTTCATTACATCGTGTTTAACAATATTACGTCGCTACATTTGGTAATAAAATCATATTTACTCACTGCTTCTACAGTTTATAAGATCAATCGACAACGCTTCAAAGAGATACATGAATATATACCCTATTTCATGCACACACAAACACACACGATTTACAAATATATATATATATATATATATATATATATATATATATATGAGTGTGTGTGTGTGTGAGCTTTAGCACTACTAGTATAATAATGATAATAATAATAATAATAATAATAATAATAATAATAATAATAACAATAATAATAATAACTGTGTATTTGTGTGTGTGAGTATATGAGTATTTATGTGTACTCAAAAAAATGTCTCAGCTAGATCAGTACAAAGAAATTGATGTTTTAAAACTTTTCTTCTGGTACACTTGCACAGAGCAACGCTTGCACCACTTACCGGAGGCTTTTAGCGAGGAGAACGAACTGAAAGTTTTGCTAAAACCTATCATTTGTTTATTTATTTGGTTTGGTTATGATTAAATGTTACTCGGGAAAAGAGGCTATCTTTAGAAAAGGAAATTGCTGTGCCGTCTTAATGAAAAGAGTTGAACGCCAGATGTTTCCACAGAAATCGGTACAGAATCCATTGTGGAGAGGCCGGTAGTATTAGGAAAAAGTGAAACGTCGAGTTAACAAAATAACTATGAGAAAGTTATAACTTAAATATTGTTAATACTAGTTGCTGATAGTCATCCGAGGTGAACTTTCCAAGATTTTTTTGAAAAGCAGGAGGGATAAGAGCGTAAGTCTATTGAGTTCCAAAGGGGGCACCAATACCCTAGTTATGTTATATTTTTGTTATTAAATTGGTTGATACTTTAAAAGTCTTTCTTGGCAAGACCTAAGTCCTATCTAAGTATCATTCAACAGGTTGCAGTGGACTAATCGGTACTAGCAGCAGGAAGTAATCTTGGAGCTGACTGATTGAATGGGTTAGATGTGTGTCTCCCCAAACGGCATTTTGAGTAATAACTACGTCAGACGGTATCTGAGGTCGCTTCCTCGATTGCAGGTAAATATAAAGACATATTCAGAGAAATTTTATGAAAAATTATCGCAAACAGACTGTTAGGTATTAGTAGAGCTCTTATTCCATGAGGATTAATCCTGAATGTTTTTTTTTATCTTCTAACAAAAGGAGGGAGAATGGACTAATTGACTTATAATTTGAAAGAAGTATTGAACTGTTTCAAATTATCTATTAAGAGGATAAAAGAGTTTTGATCAAGTTTTGCCAGTTCGAAGCATTTTTGTCAAAGTTATTTTAGATAATCCAATTATTTTTCGGTTGAATGACTGTTTCAAAGTAATAATTAATTAAAAAAATACTTTTTACTCAGTGTTGCTGGTTGAAAGCATTTTTTGTCAAAGTTGCAATAAATAATCCGATTATCATTGAAATATATATCAATTTCATATGCATACGTGTACTGGTATCAGGCTAACTTATAACTATAAAACATCATCATACACACACATATATATATGTATGCATAAGTATGTATGTTTGCACACAAGTGTGTGTGAGTATATGTACTTGTATGTGTGTGAGCGTGTGTGTGTGCACAGGCATACCTCTGTGCCCAGAATGAAGTGTTGACGAAATGGTTCTAGAAATTTATATTTTAAAGCATTGATTCTATAATACTGATTTCTGAAGAGATTTTTCTTCGATTAAGCATCCACAGCCAAATCTGCAACTTTGTTAAGAGGCCATTAACATTGAGGATGAGTGAACAGGTCAAACCATACCATTTGTTTGATTTATTTATCTGCTGTTTTATTGCATCTTGTCTAATCAAATATACCTATTTACTTGACAATATAAGCTTGCTTTGAAAAGCCTCAAAGCCAGATAACTTGCGCTCGTGAATAAATGTATGATGTCTGTATAGCTAGCATCCAGCAACATTGAATGTGCCAAAAATCAATTGCACGTCCTTGATGTACTTTATTAAACAATACGTGTGAACCTTACTGCGCAATTGGGAATAAAGATAAAACCTACCGTCTGGTTATCCAGTTGGCAGCAAGACGCTATTGAATGTACTTCTGTATTGTTTGCCTGTTGCATTATTAATGATAGATCATACCCAATCTTTACAGGTCGTGCAACTTTGGGTTTTTTTTTTCCAGCAGAACGTATCAGGATTACAAGTACCCATAATATGTACATTAAGTACCCTCCGACCCCAGGTTTTTCTCGAAGAGATATCAAACCATGAAAGAGATCAAAGAAAACGCAACAAAGTAGCTGATAGTTATCTCGAAAAAGAGGATGTTGCAAACTGTTTTCGATGGTTGAACGACCGATGGGATGATTTTATGAGTCTCCAAGAAGAGTACCCCGAAGGAAACTAAGGTACCGTTGCCATTCTTGCGTTTGTATTGAATGGCTGAAAACTTTCCAGGTTGGACATCATGCTGGGTCCTTAATAACTCAGCAAAGTCTGCCCCCATCCTCAACTAACATGTTTCATGGGGACACATGGCACAAGCTCGGCCGACTTGGATGGATACAATAATGCGTTCCTTAATGTCATTTATGCAGTTGGCACGAACTAATTCAAGCAGAACATGAATTCAGTTATCTCTATTATTGTTCGAACTATCCTCATCTTCGTTGTTTTCCACACGGACACATGGCGTAGTGGTTAGAGGATCGGACAGAATTACTGCAAGTAATCTAATGGTTCTATGTTCAATCTCAGTGTGAGATAATAATAATTCGAAAAAAATACTAATGCTAAGAGGGGAGTGCGGTCTATTTACCCCCGTCGGTTAAATAAAGGGTTTGGTTCGTTACTTCCCCCACACCTAACAGATGATACCTGATGAAGGCCGTAGAGTACAACGGCCGAAACGTTGTGTGGAAAACAACCAAGATGAGGATTGTCCAAACACTGATAGAGATAATAAATATACCTCATCTCAAAAATTCAGAAATGAATTCAGTTCTCCAGTACACAGAAACATAGGTATTCCCCCTTTTCGATAGTTTCTTTCACAGCATATTTTTCGCTTTTTCAGAAAAAAAAAGGCAAAAAGCAAAAATACAGCCAGCGTTTGTTTTGGTACATCGCAAAGGCAGCACACATCTGCTCCCTCTTTCTCTTCTACATCCCCGTCTAATGTACTCCCAACGACCCCCACCTTCGACGGCCCAGCCTAACATACCATCATCGTCACTCGTTTTACACGCTCAAAATATTTTCCCATGTATATCGATGCTTATTGGGTTTATACCTGACGCAATTTTTGTCTTCGAAAAGCCTTTACATGGATAGTTTATTTCTGAATAGCAGGTTGAATTAGGGATTTTTAATGCAACTGACTTCCAAGATTTAACTGTACATCAATTTAATACAGATTTAACTTGAATATTATATTTTTCATTCTCATTTTCAAACAAATATGAAAAAATATG